>CM038681.1:562271641-562428514 GCA_021605205.1 Aegilops longissima | reverse complement strand
CGAGTAAATGGGACAGTGAGGCTAGATTTTGCACCATCTCGCCTCGACCGATTTCCATCTCCCGCCATCTCCACTCAATTTTCCCTTGCATCGTGCTACTCATGATGGAATTGTCGGGTTTCCCCAAAGAGGAAGGGTGAAGCAGTATAGTAACAAAAAGTATTTCCCTTAGTTAATAACCAAGTTATCGAACTAGAAGGAGACGACACACAAACAACATGAACGGTACCTACACACACAAAGGAAATGCTTGCACCCAACAAAGGCAAGGGGGTCGTCATTCCCCTTATTCTTGCCAGTTGCAAGAATTAAATCTGGTAGTGATAGGCAAACAATAAAAAGTAAAAGAAAGCAAAAAAACAACAAGGTAATTGTAGGATTGTTAGTAATAATTGAGAATGGACCCGGGGGCCATAGGTCCACTAGATGCATCTCTCTCATAAGCATAGCATCGGTGGGTAAACAAATTACTGTTGGGAAATTTTTTTGACAAGAAGATTGTACGAGAGTGAGGGAGTCCCGGACTAGGGGGTGTCCGGATTGCCGGACTACCATCATCGGCCGGACTATCATCGGCCGGACTATCATCATCAACCGGACTCCAAGACTATGAAGATACAAGATTGAAGACTTCACCCCGTGTCCGGATGGGACGTTCCTTGGCGTGGAAGGCAAGCTTGGCGATACGGATATGTAGATCTCCTACCATTGTAACCGACTCTATGTAACCCTAGCCCTCTCCGGTGTCTATATAAACCGGATGGCTTTAGTCCGTAGGACTACAATCACAACAACCCTTACAATCATACCATAGGCTAGCTTCTAGGGTTTAGCCTCCTTGATCTCGTGGTAGATCCACTCTTGTAAACATCTACAATATCAATATCAATCAAGCGGGACGAGGGTTTTACCTCCATCAAGAGGGCCCGAACACTGGGTAAACATCGTGTCCCTTGTCTCCTGTTACCATCCGCCTAGACGCACGATTCGGGACCCCCTACCGAGATCCGCCGGTTTGACACCGACATTGGTGCTTTCATTGAGAGTTCCTCTGTGTCGTCACCGATAGGCGTGATGGCCTCTTCAATCGATAACGACGCAATCCTGGGTGAGACCTTTCTCCCCGGACAGATCTTCGTACTCGGCGGCTTCGCACTGCGGGCCAACTTGCTTGGCCATCTAGAGCAGATCGAAGCTCGCCCCTGGCCGTCAGTCAGGTTTGAAGCTTAAACTTCACGGCCGATATCCAGGGGACTTGATCCTCGATGGATCGAGCCACAGCCGGCGTGCTTGCGGCTGTCACGATGGGCATGACCTAACTCGCCACGGACAGCACCTTGAGGCCGCACCGGATCCGCTCGACTCATAGTCCGGAGCCGATCGCTTGAATCGAGGGCGGATGGCTGGACACCGCCCGGGAGCCGCAATTTCTATGGCGATGGAGCCAAACACTTACCTTGTCCCACATAAAGCCCATAACTCCGAGGTGCGGACTCCTGCGGACTCCGAACCTCCTGCGCCCCGCCAATCGAATCCGATTAGGCGCCGATCATGGAATTCATCGCTGCGGACATCTTTCAAGACTTCGCCCTTGGCGATATCATAAATTCATTGAAGCATCTCTCGCTATCAGAGAGCCCTGGCGAACTACGGCCGGGGCGGTTGGGACGCGGATGACGAAGAAATTCAGATCCCACACCACCACCCACTTCGTAGCCACCGTCGGCGATTTAACCGACATACTCGACTACGACTCCGAAGACATCGACGGTATGGGCGGCGATGCGGAGACTCAAAGAACCGGTGCCTACAGGACCTTCGAAGACCACCTCGTCATACGACATATACATGGTGGACACCCGAGGGAAGCGATAACGAGGAACAACGGGACGCGGCAGAGGATAATCTCGCCGATAAAGAACCAAAACGGTGACGCAACGCCGCCCTAAGTCCCCTCGATCAAAGCAGCCTTCCTAACGACCCAGCGATAAGCGGTGCAAGCCAGCGGACGACGAACAGGACGAGCCGGATAATCAACCCCTTCACGGAGCAATCAACAGTCCGGCCACAACACGAGCATAAGAACATACGCAAAAAACTAGTCGCCATCGCAAGAAGTTTGAAGAAAGCGAAACGGAAGCTCAAAACAGCGAGAAGACACGCTCGTAATGAAGTGGAGCAAAGTATTCAAGACCGCGAGCAAATATGGCAATGGCCATCAAACTAAGAGCTACCGAAGCGCAAGTTGCTGCCAAGATTTGACGAGGAAGCCATCGAGCCTTCATAGTCAAAAATAAAGAGGCCGCTGGCGGATAGACGCCGAGATGACAGGCCCAAAGCGACAAGCGGGGCTGTACACAAGCAATTATAATCCTGGTAAAGCAGACGGCCCAACTAGGTCCATCTACGGGCCAAAAATAGGACCCTGTGAAGTAACACACCACGACAAGTGTTAGAAGACAGCGGCACACCCAAATCTGAGCGCCAGACACCCGCTTATGTTTCACCGATGAGGTTTGGATCATGAATTTCTAGCAGGGTTTAAACCCATAAACATAGAGGCATCGACGGCACAACAGACCCGAGTGCGGATAGAAGACTACATACTACACATACACATGGCTAGAGGAGATGATCTCCACGCCATAAAATACCTACCCTCAAGCTCAAAGGGCCAGCTCGGCATTGGCTCAAAAGCCTCCCGTAAAACACTTGTTGGAAGTTGGGAAGAGCTTGAGGACGCGTTTAGAGCAAATTTTCAAGGGACTTATGTCCGCCCTCCGGATGCCGACGATCTGAGTCATATAATCCAACAGCCGGAGAGTCAGCAAGAATTCTGGAACAGGTTCCTTACCAAAAGAACCAAATAGTCGATCGTCCGGACGCGGAAGCCTTAGGAGCTTTTAAACACAACGTCCGAGACGAATGGCTCGCTAGACACCTCGGCCAAGAGAAGCCAAGAACAATGGCAGCGCTAACAAGCCTCATGATGCGCTTCTGCGCGGAGAAGACAGGTGGCTAGCAAGATGCAGACACCAAAGTGACCCGAGTACATCCGAGATCGGAGATGGAAGCGGAAAGTCACGGCGCAGAAAGATCGGCGCCGGAATAAAGAAAAAAGCCCACAGGGCACGGCGGTCAACGCCGGATTCAAAAGCTCGTGGCCAGACAATAAAACACGGCCTCTTAAGGACAATAGAGACGAGCTATCAAATTTAAACAAAATTTTAGATCGGATATGTCAAATCCACAGTACCCCCGGAAGGCCTGCAAACCATACCAACCAAAATTGTTGGGTTTTAAATAGTCCGGCAGACTTAATGCGGACACAAGGCCCGACTCGATCATGGCGAGGACAATGACGAGCCCCACCACAGAGAGCACCGGAAGTCAAAGGACTTTCCCTCGAGAAGTCAAAACGATAAACTTCGCTTCACGTGATAACACGGAAAGCCAACACGGCACTCGCCAAGACAAGTGTCGGACGATCCACCCAGTGGACCAAGGTTGGATGTCAAAACCAATCACTTTCGACCATCTGGATTAGTCCGAAGTATCCGGAGCGCAGGATAGACCGCCACGATATCGGATCCCATAATAGACCGATCGCAATTAACGCAGGTGTTGATGGACGGCGGCGATGACTTAAACCTGCTATATCCGGACACAATCCGCAAGTGGGGATAGACCCTATTACAATTCGGCATAGCCCCACTTCCTTCAAAGGAGTGGCGCCAGGCCCTTAAGCCAGCTATCAAGCACCACTGGACGGGAAGCTCTCGTCCGCTTCAATACAATACCACATTCCGTGCCTCTTACGCTTAAAATGCCCAGTCCACGTGGCATCGTTTCATCATAGGGTCGCCGGAGACCCCGGACACGGCTGGACAAGTCCGGAATAAATAAGCTAGGGGCTACCTAGCCGCACACCCCTTCACAAGGGTTTGCGCAGATAAGCCATAATGAGCTAGCATAGGCTCAGCTTTCTTAATCTATATTTCAATTTTTATGCACTTTCTCGCACGATTTCTTTTCCACCCAAGTTCTTCTCTTCTTACAGATGAACAGCGTGCACACCGTCCCAGATGCGGCAACGGCGACCTGGTAGAGGCAGCGCAGAGGGACCCGTTGCAAGGACTCTTTTCGACTAAGACCCTCGTAAACCTTTCTTCTGTCTCTTGTTGCTATAATCCCTGGTTTATCATTATAACCAGAGTGGAGATCGGCGTTTTGGCATCGGCCGCGCGTAAGAACCTGCCGTACACGGACACAAAGGGCTTAGGGCTTTGTTTTGCCGCTATTATAAAGACCGAACACCTTCGGAGTGTTGGCGTCTCGAGTTAGGCCTTATATGCATCAGCTCGGATCATGTCTTGGGTCAAATGTTGGGTTTGCCCGGCTCCTGTGTTTTGCTGCCTTACGTTCCGTATCATCGGCTAACGCGGCTCGGAGAACTCTGCGATTGTGCCCCGATTAATTGGGCGATCACCTCGAGAGAAAGCGAAAACTGATTGTCATGATACAGCGAGAGACCGTCAACCACTCGATCGACCTTGGGAATGTTTAGGATTCCTCCGTCTTGACGAAGGGCCGTTTCGGCCAGTACATCTGGCGCCCAATTCGGAGAGCACGGTGCCCCGTGGGGCTATGTCGTAGCCCCACCCTCGAACTCCATGGCTAAGTGAAAGTGATAAAGCATTATAGTCCGGTTGCCTCGTTTGCTACGCTACCACCTCCTTTACAGGACCGAGGCGCCGGATTAAGTGTGAAAGCGTGCTATTTTTGCGAACACCCCGCACCTTGTGCGTGGGGCTAAACCGACGATCGCCATCTTTCGGGTTATACATACATTATACATGAGCGGCCGCAAAGGAGATATTCTATTACTTGAACGCACAAGTATAAAAGGCGCTTACATAATAAATATCATTTTACATCATATAAGCGTTCATTCGAGCGTAACATTTTTGAGCACCGCGACTCTATTACACGAGCACCGGCAGCACCGCCAAAATAGTGCTCAGCGGGTAGCCGGTTATTATCCGAACCGGGTCGCAACAGCGGTGGCATCCATCTCGTCCAATGTGTCTTCACACGGTAGCGCCATCCGCGCATCCTCTATGCAGGCCGACCGCTTCATCGCTTTGATATGTGGCACCGCTTCAAGAAATTGCTGCAATAAGACAAAGTAACTCTTGGTGAGGCCTATCCGGCGGATATGGGTCACTATTTCCGCCATAGCAAGCCGGACAACCTATTTAGCTCAGCCCACTCAGCCAAGCGATCGGTCGGAAGTGAACGCTCCGGACTATGGAATTGAGACCAAAACAGCTCTTCCGTGTGGTGATCCTTACGTCTTGAAAATGCTGGCGGCATCCGCCGACTCGCCGCTAAGTCCATATAAGGTCCTCCGGACACCACAGTTAGCCCGGTGAGCATATTTTGGATCCGTGAACCTTGGCGCAGCGAAAAAGGCTTGCCACCTACAATCTCCCGGCCTGGCGCAGCTCTTCCTTCATAGCCCGCATTGCAGGCGGGCATTCTTAACCGGCGATGGCCTTCCGCAGGTCTTCTTGCCCGCTTAGCGCTCCTTCCCAAGAGCCTCATTGCGGTCGGTAGCCTCTTTAACTTCACAGCCATCTCGGCTATCTCTTCCCTGCTCCGGCGCAGTGCGGCCTTTCGCCGCTAACTCCTCGTCTGCCTTGAGGCTGCCGCATTACTCGTTCTGGCCTGCTCCTTGGCTTGAGCAAGTTCGGCCCGAAGACTCTCCACGGCAGCGGCACTATCTGCATTTCACGCACATATTGTAAGGAGTTGGCTTCGGCTCCCTTACGACGTGACCGCGCAGTAACACTTACCTTGCGAATCATCAAGTCACCTGTTGATCAGCGCGATGTCTTCATCCGCCACATCGAGTTGCGCTTTAATTCAGCAACTCCATCAGTCCGGCTGGCCCCCGGACGACCCGCCACCTACATCGGCACGACGGGAATTTAAACCTGCGATTTTGATCCTTGGCACGCTGTCGATATCGACAACCTACCGAGTCTCAGGGGCTACTATCTATACAGGGCGCATTCTATATGCAAAACTGTTAAAAGGTGTGTCATTTTTACGTACCTCAAACCCCGCCAGTAAACTCCTGACGGCATCATGCAACCCGCCTTCGGCGGACGAAATCCTTTCAATCACCATGCTCATCAATGCGTGCTGATCTTACGAGATAGACGCCTTCTCAGCAGATCCTTGACCGTACACCGGTTGGCGCCGAACTATCGGCTTTGCCACACCCGGGCTCCCTCGTGGCGACACTTCAGGCTCGTCCGCCCTATCCAATGGCGCCCGGACGGGCGTCTCGCTCTCTATCATCTCCGGACGAAGGTCCCCAAGACGAGCTCATCTGCGAAGGACGGAGATCCGAACTAGAAGGTAAAAACTTTAGTTATCCTCAGAAGCACAAATAGGGATGTCCCTTATTATAAAACTCCTTTATTTCTACTTACGGCTCGTTGGAGGGCTGGCTCATTAAGGGAGATTGTGCGGCCGGGGCCTCCCCGGACGCAGGACCCTCCGGCGAAGATTTCTTCCCCCGTTTAGGGGCTTTTTTCCCCGGGTCCTCGGAGGCAGTCCTCTTCTCCCCTTGGTAGGAGGGATTCTCGATCCCCCCTCGTTCAAGAGCCTCCTCAGGCGAGGCAGTAGCTTTTCTGCTTTCCCCTTCGCCTTCCTCCGAAGGCGCAACCTCAAGCATCCGGACCAGCACGGGATCTGGCGCGGTCTCGGGGAGGGGGGCCGGACACCGTATTAATTTTGCTTCCGCTATCCACTCCTGTGTAGAAGGAGATCGGTCATAAGGTGGATCATCGAAAGGCAAACAAACGGTATGTCCGGACTTGGAGCTACTTACTTGAGTATCCGGGCGATTGCAGCTTAGTCCAACATCCTCGGTCAATTCTGGACGCACCTCTTGCGATCCGAAGAACAAGTTATACATCTCCAGGGGTGTCATACCCATGAAGTGTTGAAGAATCCGTGGGCCCTCCGGATTGAACTCCCATAGCCGGAGAGGACGGCATTTGCAGGGCAGGAGGCGCCTAATTAGCATAACCTGCATCACCACCACCATATCGATCTCCCTCGTTAGGAGATCTCGAATCCGGCCCTGCAGTAGGGGCACGTCCTTTGACGGCCCCCAGTTGAGCCCTTGGTTGACCCACGATATCAATCGTCGTGGAGGTCCCGGGCGGAATAGGGGAGGCGGCTTTTGTCTGCGGCCCCTCGGAACGGTAATATAGAACCACTCTTGCTGCCACAGGCCAAGCTCCTCTTGGAAGGAGCCAGCGGGCCACGGGGCATCGGCCCTCCTACTTATGGCCGCCCGCCACACTCCAACAGCGCCTCGATCATCTTGGCGCCACATTGAAGGTCTTCACCACAGGCAAGTGAGGGGTGACACGGAGGAAGGCTTCGCAGACGACAATAAATGCGGAGATATGGAGGATGGACTCCGGAGCCAAATAGTGGAATTCCAACCCATAGTAAAACATGAGACCTCTCACAAAAGGATCGATCGGGAAGCCTAAACCCGACGGAGGTGGGAAGCGAAGGCGACATACTCGCCGGGCTCGGGGTGGGGATGGCCTGCCCTTGGCGGCAACCTGTGCGAAATCAGAAGACATGTACTTGGCCTCCCGCAGCTTCAAGACGTCCTCCTCCGTAACGGAGGAGGGCATCCACCGGCCCTGGAGGTCGGAACCGGACATCGTTGAAGGTCCAAAGCGCTCGAATCTGGAGCTCTAGGTGCTGGAACTTGGAGCGTGGAGAGGATTCGATGGAACATTGAAGAAAAAGAAGCGAGCCTTGGTCCCGTTATAAAGAGGAGGATACCAAGAGCCGCCTCCGTGGCCGTTTGGGACTCGTCTTCGATAGAGGCGTGGCGAGCAGGTGCGGTTGGGTTACCCACGCCCGTATTGATGAGAATCCCGGATTAAGGGGAAACACGATCTACGCTTGACGGGGCGTGCCAAGGAAACCGCTTCGCTAAATGCGCTAAGGTGGTAAAGTAAAAACAATTTGAGTAATGGCTTGGTAGTGGTGTGACGTCATGCCACGGAAAGCGTCGGCAGATTGAACTCGTGTATATATTATTATTCTCTACGGTGGAATGTGGAATTTATTTTGTAGAGCGGACACTATCCTGGTGTTCACAATCTTCTATCATTTGGAGGAGGAACCCGCCTTGCAATGCCAAGCAATATACACGCCGGACTTATCGTCATTGAAGCCTGGTTAGGGGCTACCGAGGAGTCCGGATTAGGGGTGTCCGGATTGCGGACTACCATCATCGGCGGACTATCATCGGCCGGACTATCATCATCAACCGGACTCCAAGACTATGAAGATACAAGATTGAAGACTTCACCCCGTGTCCGGATGGGACTTTCCTTGGCGTGGAAGGCAAGCTTGGCGATACGGATATGTAGATCTCCTAACATTGTAACCGACTCTATGTAACCCTAGCCCTCTCCGGTGTCTATATAAACCGAATGGCTTTAGTCCGTAGGACTACAATCACAACAACCCTTACAATCATACCATAGGCTAGCTTCTAGGGTTTAGCCTCCTTGATCTCGTGGTAGATCCACTCTTGTAAACATCTACAATATCAATATCAATCAAGCAGGACGTAGGGTTTTACCTCCATCAAGAGGGCCCGAACCTGGGTAAACATCGTGTCCCTTGTCTCCTGTTACCATCCGCCTAGACGCACAGTTCGGGACCCCCTACCCGAGATCCGCCGGTTTTGACACCGACAGAGAGTGATACGTCTCCAACGTATCTATAATTTTTTATTGTTCCATGCTATTATATTATCTGTTTTGGATGTTTTATATGCATTAATATGCTATTTTATTTTATTTTTGGGACTAACCTATTAACCTAGAGCCCAATGCCAGTTCCTATTTTTTCCCTGTTTTTGAGTTTCGCAGAAAAGGAATACCAAACAGAGTCCAAACGGAATAAAACCTTTGTGATGATTTTTCTTGGACCAGAAGACAACCAGGAGACTTTGAGATGAAGTCGGGGGATCCACGAGGCGGCCACAAGGACGGAGGGCGCGCCCAGGGGGGTAGGGCACGCCCCCACCCTTGTGGGCCCCTCGTGCAATTACTGACCTAATTCTTTCGCCTATATATTCCCATATATCCCCAAACCAACAGAGGCATCCACGAAAACACTTTTTCGCCGCCACAACCTTCTGCACCCGTGAGATCCCATCTAGGGACCTTTTCCGGTGTCCTGCCAGAGGGGGATTCGATCATGGAGGGCTTCTACATCAACACTATTGCCCTTTCGATGAAGCATGAGTAGTTTACCACAGACCTACGGGTCCATAGCTAGTAGCTGTATGCCTTTTTCTCTCTCTTTGATTCTCAATACCATGTTCTCCTCAATGTTCTTGGATATCTATTCGATGTAATACTTTTTTGCAGTGTGTTTGCCGAGATCCGATGAATTGTGGATGTATGATCAGCTTATCTATGAATATTATTTGAATCCTCTCTGAATTCTTATATGCATGATTTGATATCTTTGCAAGTCTCTTCGAACTATCGGTTTGGTTTGGCCAACTAGATTGGTGTTTGTTGCAATGGGAGAAGTGCTTAGCTTTGGGTTCAATCTTGCGGTATCCTTTCCTAGTGACAGTAGGGGTAGCAAGGCACGTATTGTATTGTTGCCATCGAGGATAAAAAGGTGGGGTTTTCATCATATTGCTTGAGTTAATTCCTCTACATCATGTCATCTTACTTAATGCGTTACTCCATTCTTTATGAACTTAATAATCTAGATGCATGCTGGACAGCGGTCGATGTGTGGAGTAATAGTAGTAGATGTAGGCAGGAGTCGGTCTACTTGACATGGACGTGATGCATATATTCATGATCATTGCCTTAGATATCGTCATAACTTTGAACTTTTCTATCAATTGCTCGGTAGTAATTTGTTCACCCACCGTATTATTTTCTATCTTGAGAGAAGCCTCTATTGAAACCTATGGCCCCCGGGTCTATTTTCCATCATACAAGTTTCCGATCTACAATCTTAGTTTTCGATCTACTATTTTGCAATCTTTTACTTTCCGATCTATAAACCAAAAATATTTACTTTATCGTTTATCTATCTCTATCAGATCTCACTTTTGCAAGTAACCGTGAAGGGATTGACAACCCCTTTATCGCGTTGGGTGCAAGTTTCACTACTAGGGAAACCCTTATACACAGAATCTTAGTAGCATCGCTGGATAAAATAAAGCGTTGCTCCTACTTAGAAGTAGCCCGTGGCTGTAAAAGGCGCTACTGCTACCCTTTTAGCAGTAGCGCGTGATAGAAAAATGCACTGCTGCTAAGTTTGAACTGGGCACAAATGGCTAGCACCACTTAGCAGCAGCGCATATTCTTATCCAGCGCTACTGCTACTCGCCGTAGTAGTAGCGCTTTTATTCAACCCGCGCTGCTACTAACCCTAACTTATCGTCCCAGCGCGGCCGACCCTCTCATTCTCCCTCTCATTCACTCTCCCCTGCACCCATGCCACCGTTGCCCGACCACCGTCGCCGGACGCTCCTGCTCCTCCGGAACTGAGCTAGTCGCTCCCCCTCCCCTCCCTCCTCCTCCCACTGTGCCCTCCTCCCTCCTCCTCCGGCCGCCCCTCCTCCCTCCTCCTCCGGCCGCCCCTCCTCCCTTCTTTGTCCTCCTCCGACCAAGCCCTCCGCCGGTAGCCCTCCTCCCACCGCCCCTCCCCCTCCTCCTCTCCCCTTCCTCCTTCCACCCCTCCTCCTCCCTCCTCCGATCCCACCGCCTGCCCCCTCCTCCTCTCTCCTCCCTCCTCCCACCCCTCCTCCCTCCATCTCTCCTAAACCCTAAATTCTTTTTTACTGTTCTTGTATAATGTAGTTTTTTTACTGTTTTTAGTAGTGTTTAATAGAATTAGTAAGAAAATTAATAGAACTAGTTGAACTAGTTTATTTTTAGTAAGAACTAGTTTATTTTTATTTATAGTAAGTTCTTAGTTGAACTAGTTGAATTAATAGAACTAGTTTATTTTTAGTAAGAAAATTAATATAACTAGTTTATTTTTAGGTGTATTTAATAACATTCTAGGTTGATTCGTTTTGAAGTGGACATGTCATATTTTGAACATGTCACATTTGTTGTTATCTTTTAGTTAAAGCATTTATTCCCGCATCGACGTCGACGATGCCTATCCCGCATCCTTGTCGTCGACTCGGCGGAGGAGGCCTGCTTGATCAGACGGTCCATGTTCGGGACTGGGCTCCGCCGGGCTGGTACTGGGAGGTGCTACCTTCCGGGGGCGCAGCTTGGTGAGGAGCCAGCCCGTCATTGACCCGAACCTTCTTTGGTGGCGGTCGCGTGGGCCACTAACGATGCGGAGGCTTGCGTCCCTGTGGATAGGGCTGGGCGTTCGGTTCCCCCGAACCGATCGGCTCGGTACTTCGGTCTATTTGAAATTTCGGTTCTGTGGAAATGCTGACCAATCGGTCAATAGAAAATTAGCTAACCGAAGATTGTCTGCACCGAAATTTTAGTTTGGTCGTCGGTTCTACCGAACAACACCGATATATACTATTTAACAAGAGTCTGAATCATTGCATTTATTCTGACTGTACAGTACCCGTGCTAGTAGCAGCCCTTTATTCTCATGTACAGTGGTTGTAGCTCTTCGTACTAGCTAAGGGCTAGCCTCATTGGTAAAATGAGCAGTGGTGGGCTTGTGGCTGACACAAGTGGGGAAAGCACTTCTCTTTTACCCAAACTTTTACTCTGTAAAACTAGCAACGACGGCTCGTTGCGTCAGCCAATCCACTTCCCGATGCCGCTGTGGGACTCGAGCACTGATAGAAAATAGACAAGTCCATGTTCACATGAAAGAGTAGCGACTATTTGGAAAAAAGAAAGAGTAGCAATGGGCATGCAGGTCGGACCTACGTGGTTACTCGGCTTTCAGTCTGTTCGGGTAGCCGAGGGACACAACCGAATTCACCAGATAGGTTCGGTTTTCAGCGAATGCAAACCGATCGTGCTACTGAAGTTTCCGGTTTCGGTGAATTCGGCTTCGGTGCCGGTTAGTTTGGTTCGGTACATCGGTTTTCGGGTTATATGCCCAGCCCTACCCGCGGAGGTGATACGTCACCGCGTTAGCGAGGAGGACGAGCATGTCCGTCGCTACATGGTTGTGTTGGAGGGCAGGTTCGACAATACCTGGTAGGTTCTTCAGGGAGGTCACTGGAGCTATGATCCTGTGATAGTTCCTTCTCTTTGGGTGTCCACCGCCAGCGCCGATACCCATCATTCGCTAAGGTTGTAGCTGTATTAGTGAGGTTATATGTATGATACTATTCGAGATGTATTAGTGATAATATTCGACGATGTACAGACGCAAGAGATGATCTAATTTTGTTTATTGAATGCATGCTAATTTGAATACTAATTAATTTCATGATTTGGTTTTGCTTATTGAATGCTCAAATTGGAGAACTACTCCTATTTTGAATGCTCAAATTGGAGAGCACTATGCCAGGCGTATGCGTTTGATTAGTTGATAGCTTGTAGGGTTTCACTAAGTCTTGAGATGAGGATAATATTGTTTTTATTTATATTTTGTTTTTGCAGCCAAATCTCCATGTCGCCATCGTCGTCCCCGTCACTGACCCCCTCCGACCTCGAGGTGAGACCAGCCAAATCTCCATGTCAATATGAGTCCTATAAGCTATTTTGAAATGTTTTTATTCATATTTTCAACCATTGAAATGCAATGACCATCAAGTTTGAATGCAATGACCATCAAGTTTGAATGCAAATAGGATATGTGCTTGCCCAAGTGGCCATGTTTGCAGGTAACACCTCTGAATGGCCTATGTTTTGCCGGAGTGTTGATTAATTTCTGTTCCGGCAAATTTCAGGCGCTCGATATGTCCTTTTTTAGCAAAGTTCATGCCGGATTTTTCCGTGAATTTGTTGGAGATATGCCCTAGAGGCAATCATGTATGATGATATTTCCTATGTGTTTATGAATAAAGATAGTCCTTGGACATTATCAATGATGTGTATCAGCAAGTATGTGACTTGTTTGTGGGACTATGCATTGTATGATGACTGTCCTAAAAGGTCCCTAGTCAAAAGGGCTGTGTGGACGCGCAGCCGACTAGAGTGGCATATGACACGGTCGATGGCTTGGTCTCACTAGCCATGGAGCATTGGATGCTAACCGGATAATATGGACTTGGAAAGGTCTGGTCGGATTCGACATAGTCGGATCCGAGTCGAGATAAGGTCTGAGTCGGACAGACCCAACTATGAGACGCAGCGATATGTCATCTGTGAGTCTCTAGTACAACATACGTTCTATGTCCTAAGACCTAAGTGACACATGTACTGGATGGTGACAGACTTGCTTTGGGCCGACCAAACGCTACTCCGTGGATCGGGTAGTTACAAAGGTAGGTTTGGGTTTGTCCAGTCCCATCTTTGCGAGACACGGTCGAGCAAGATGGGATTTGCCCTCCGATTAGGAGAGATATACTCTGGGCCCCTCGTGTGATCGACCAGAATAGCATGGCCATGCGACAAGGATTATGAGATAATCCGGATTGTGGTCGGTATCCTTTGGAGCGAAAGAGGTCGGGTTAGCACAAGGATGACAGTCTCGCCTTGAGCCCGACAACATATATCGTGCGGCAAAGGGAGCGAAGTGTGACACGTTGTGCAGGTTCGCCTAACCAGCTTCATAAATCGCTTGGTGGTCGACACGCCTTGCTAGAGGTCGCTACCAACCGCATGGTCGGAGGTGATCCGAATCTGTGACCAAGCCGACTTGAACCTAAGGGGTCGCGCGCAAGGAAGGAACCTATGAGGTCAGTTCATAGGACACTTTGGTCGGATGTGATCCGAATGGACTAGGAACGTGACCGAATAGACTTTGAGCTTTAGGGTCCGCGGCGAGGCCCAAGTGTTGAGCCCGCGACGGACGCCTATATAAAGTGGAGGTGAGGCACACTCAGCAGTTGATCGCCGGCGCCTTCGACTAGGGTTTGCATGTGTTGCGAATAGCCACCTCCACTCGCCGCCGATGTGTGATCGGACCTAGCAGTCCGCCGCGACGACGTTCCTCCCGCACGCGCGGATACCGTTAGAGGCGGTGCACTTGCGCCGCTCCGCGAACTCGTCGACGGGATCGGACGACCGCCGCTCGAGGGAGATCGAACTAGGAGGAGGCGATCCATGCGACGCGCTGCCCCAACTCTTCTTCGTTGCGCGGCGCTGCGCGTCTAGTGGTAACGAACGTGATCCATCTCCGTAGCATGTTCTGGATGTTCTGCGCGTAGGAATTTTTAATTTGCAGTTGGCGCACCCTACCGTAGAACCCAATAGTGGTATCGAGCCTCTGTTATAGGATTTGGATTCAGATCGTATGCATATTAGATATGTGGAGGCGCGATGAGATCTGTTGTCCTTGAAGAGATCGGCTATGTGCACGGTTGATGTGATCAACTGCACATGGGGATCGTTGAGGCTATGTTTTCTGTAAATCGGGATCGATGAGGTTGTGACACGATCTACCCCTACCGGTCGGTCATCCGCCATCGGGGTTAACAGTGAAACGTAAATCCGAATCGGATTCACAATGATCGATAAGATCGGTCATATCAGAGAATTCGGCGTGATCGGAGTTCAGATGTGATCTGTGATTTCTGAAAACATAACTTTGTTCAGATGGGACCGCCGTGTTCGTAGCGCCGTGTATTTCGTACCCGACACACAAACCGGTAGAATGCGATTCTATGCATAACTTTGTTTTGCAGGTTTGATGTGAATAGTATGGCTCATGTGTATGTGATGCATGTGTGTAATTTATACGTGGCCTGCGTGTCATGTTTGTCAGCCAGCAGGAGCCAAAGTGCTGTCATTATATTGTATAACGACATGCGTGTCGACTTGTGACTCTATGTAAAATTCATTACTAGTTGTAATAGTTGGATAATAGAGATCAGGTTGGCGGCTTGGCGTCCCGGCGTGACAAACAAGATGGAGTTCGTAGATGGTCATCATAGTCGGATCCGACCTAGGAGAACGTCCATGAAGGAGCCATACTATTTCACAATATGTGTTATTTGTGATTGTTATGCTTCTTTGTTTCTATGCATGTTAGAATGGTAGAAAGATCCCTCATGAATATCAAGTGAATTGCCATCCCCGATGTTGCACCTTCGCACGTCAAGTACGTCTAGTAGTGGGCTCATAAAATTGGGGTGCTGCTGGGTGTCCTTGAACTGAAGGGTTCGTGTCGGACACGGACATGCACTGCATCAGGTTAACTTGACAAGGCTATCAAAATGGTTTTGGGCCTTGTGGCAAAGAAGGTTGGGGGCCGGGGTATGAGATACCTTCCCGATCGACAGGAGTCGTATAGAGATGCGATTAGCAAGGAGTTGCTTACTGAATAGGTATGTTGGCTAGCAGTGATGCTAAAGCTCACTAGTCGCATGCGCTAGTCGGATCTGAATCACCGAGAGTTTGCGGAGGATCTTGACTTGATGGGAGTACTTCATTTAGGCTAGAATTACTCTACATAAACACATTGCTTAGTGATTGCATGTTTTCTGTTGTAGATCAATGGCACCACCTGCTCAACCCAACTTTGCATTGAAATCAATTTCGGAAAAGGATAAACTGAATGGAACAAACTTTACCACCGGTATAGAAATCTAAGAATTGTTCTCAAGCACGATAAAAGGAACATGTTCTAGAGGATCCACTTCGGAGGAACCTGCTGATAATGCTAGTGCCACAGCTAAAAATTCCTACGAAACTTCGTTGATGAATCAACGGAGATCAGCTACGATCTCTGGCTTGTATGGAGCCGATTTGCAACACCATTTCAAAACGTTGAGGCTTACGATATGATCGAGAGTCTCAAGAGCATGTTTCGAACACGAGCTAGGACCGAAAGGTTCAACGTCTGGCGATCCTTGATGGATTGCAGGCTGAAGGAAGGTGATCCATCGAGCCCACATGTGATCAAGATGATCGGATATGTGCAAGCTTTGGATCGTTTGGGCTTCCGCTCTTGGATGAGCTGGCTCTCGATGCTGTTCGGGTTCTCTTCCGCCCAGCTATGGGACGTTCATCTCGAACTATCATATGCATGGCATGGATAAGAAGCTCACTGAATTGCATGGGATGCTCAAGGTGGCGAGCAGGATATTAAGAAAGGCACGCATCAAGTGTTGATGGTGCGAAATCGCTAAGTTCAAGAAGAGTTGGTCCAAGAAAAGGCTAAGGCAAAGGCACGGAGATGGTAACCTCGCCGCACGCCAAGTCTGGACCGGACTCAAGACCGTTTGCTATCCTTGCAAGGAGACCAGTCCTTTGGAAGAGGAACTGTAGCAAGTGGCTTGCGAGCATGGCAAGAAGGCGGAAATGCTTCTTGAGCAAAGGTACACTTGTTTCATATGTTATAGACATTTACCTTGCTGACATACCTAGTAGCTCTTGGGTATTTGATACGGATCGGTTGTTCATGTTTGCAACTCGATGCGAGGGCTGGTAAGAACTAGGCATGTGGCACAAGGGAGATTGACATCGTGGTCGGCAACAAAGCAAGAGTTGCTGCGTTGGAGGTCGACACGATGCAGCTCCAGCTCCTTCCGGATTCATTATGGAATTGAATAATTGTTATTACATTCCTGCACTTAGTCGAACATTATTTCGCCTCATGTTTGATGAGTCGGGGATATGAATTCAATTTAAAGGACAATGGTTGTTCGATATTTTTGAATGGTATGTTCCACGGCTATGTACCCATTGTTGATGGGCTATTTATATTGAATCTAGAACAGAACCGGTCTATAACGTAAATGTCAAGAGGCATAAGCCTAATGAGATAAATCCGACATACTTACGGAATTGCGGCTTGGACACATTAGTTCGAACGCATGAAGAAGCTCCATGATGATGGGCTCCTAACCGTCCGACTTGGATCGTTCGAGACATGTGAATCATGCTTGCTCGGCAAGATGACTAAGTCTCCTTTCGCAAAGAGTTGCGAGAGGGCATCCGAGCTGTTGGAGCTTATACACAGTGATGTGTGTGGTCCAATGAGCACAACCGCCAGAGGTGGCTATCGATGCCGTGACTTTTACCGACGACTTGAGTAGATATGGATATATCTATTTGATGAGGCACAAGTCGGAGACTTTTGAAAAATTCAAAGAGTTTGAGCGAGGTTGAGAATCAGCTCGGCAAGACTATAAAGCTTCTGCGATCCGATCGTGAAGGTGAGTACATGAGCCAGGAGTTCGATGATCATCTGAAAAGTCGAGGTATAGTACCTCAGCTCACACCTCCAAGCACGCCACGGAGAAACGGCGTGTCGAGCGGAGGAATAGGACCTTGTTGGACATGGTCCGGTCTATGATGAGCAAATCGGATTTACCCTTGTCATTTTGGGGATCGCTCTAGAAAGCGCAGCTTTCACACTTAATAGGGTACCATCAAAATCCGTAGACAAGACACCACATGAGATGTGGGTAGGAAGAGTCCCAGCTTGTCTTTTCTAAAGATTTGGGGTTGTGAAGCATTTGTCAAGCGACTTATGTCGGACAAGCTTACACCCAAGTCGGATAAATGCATATTCGTGGGATATCGAGAAACCTTGGGATATAGCTTCTACAACCGGAAGAGAACAAAGTGTTTGTTGCTCGGAGCGGGTTTTCCTTGAGAAAGAGTTTCTCGGTCGGGAGGCCGTGGGAGGGCGGTTCGACTCGAAGAAATTCGAGGACCACTCGGGACGGCTCGGTGGTGATGAGATCATACCGAGTCGGTCGGGGAACCCAGTAGTGGAAGCGGCACGGAATCACGAAGGTCGGAGAGATTGCAGAGTGCGTGATGTATTGTTGCTAGAAAGTGACGAGCCGCCACGTATGCGAAGCGATGGTGAGCCCAGATTCGAGGCATGGCTGGAGGCCATGAGATCCGAGTTAAAATCCATGGATGAGAATCAAGTCAGGATTTGGTTGATCCACCACCGGCGAATCGCCATTGGTTGCAAATGGGTCTTTAAGAAGAAAACCGATGTGGATGGAAATGTTCAGATCTACAAAGCTCGACTTGTCGCTAAAGGTTATGGACAAGTTCAAGGAATTGACTACGACGAGACTTACTCGCGGTAGCGATGCTGAAATCGGTGAGGATCATACTAGCTATAGCTGCATATTTCGATTACGAGATATGGCGGATGGATGTCAAGACGGCTTTCCTTCACGGAAATTTAACCGAGGGCGTGTATATGATACAGCCCGAGGGTTTTGTCGATCCGACTAGCACTAGTAAGGTATGCAAGCTCAAGAGATCCATTTATGGGTTGAAGCAAGCATCTCGGAGTTGGAACATTCGTTTTGATGAAGTCGTCATCACGATCTCGGTTTCATCAAAAGCGAAGAGGACTCTTGTTTATACAAGAAGTTAAGTGGGAGCTCGATAGTGTTTTTGATCTTGTATGTGGATGACATACTACTGATCGGAAATAATGTTTCGATGCTAAACTCGGTCAAGGAATCATTGAATGGCAAGTTTTCGATGAAGGACCTTGGTGAGGCAGTCTATATTTTAGGCATTAAGATCTATAGAGATAGATCGAGGAGGCTGCTCGGCTTAAGCCAGAGCACGTACATAGATAAAGTGTTGAAGCGGTTCAACATGAGTGAGGCGAAGAAAGGGTTCTTGCCGCTCTCACATGGTATAAGGCTAAGCGAGACTCAGAGTCCTTCGACATCTGATGAGCGAAGCAGGATGAGTAGGATTCCGTATGCCTCAGCAATTGGATCCATCATGTATGCCATGATATGTACAATGCCTGATGTTGCTTTTGCAATAAGCCTAACAAGTAGATACCGAGGCCAACCCGGTGAAAGTCACGGGCAGCGGTAAAGACTATTTTGAAGTACCGAAAAGGAGTAAAGAGATGTTCCTAGTTTATGGAGGTGAGGAAGAGCTCGTCGTAAGGGGTTACGTCGATGCTAGTTTCCAAACCGGCAGAGATGATGTCGATCACATCTGGATTCGTGTATGTCACGAGCGGAGGAGCGATTGCCTTTGGATGAGTTCCAAGCAGGATACGGTGGCGATTCTACCACGAAGCGAATACATTGCGGCTTGTGAAGCTGCAAAGGAAGGTGTTTGGATCCGGCATTTTCTGGATGATCTTGGTATTTTCCCAGCCTCGGTGAAACCGTTGGACCTTTATTGTGATAATTCTGGTGCCATCGCACAAGCCAAGGAGCCGAGGAATCACCACAAGGTCAGACACATAGACCGGAAATATCACCTGATATGAAAGATCGTAAAGAATGGTGATGTAGAGTTATGCAAGATTCACACGGATGCAAATGTTGTAGATCCGTTGACTAAGCCGCTTCCACAACCCAAGCATGACGGGCACGTTAGAGCTATTGGCATTCGATGTCTATTTGATTGACTCTAGTGCAAGTGGGAGACTGTTGGAGATATGCCCTAGAGGCAATCATGTATGATGATATTTCCTATGTGTTTATGAATAAAGATAGTCCTTGGACATTATCAATGATGTGTATCAGCAAGTATGTGACTTGTTTGTGGGACTATGCATTGTATGATGACTGTCCTAAAAGGTCCCTAGTCAAAAGGGCTGTGTGGACGCGCAGCCGACTAGAGTGGCATATGACACGGTCGATGGCTTGGTCTCACTAGCCATGGAGCATTGGATGCTAACCGGATAATATGGACTTGGAAAGGTCTGGTCGGATTCGACATAGTCGGATCCGAGTCGAGATAAGGTCTGAGTCGGACAGACCCAACTATGAGACGCAGCGATATGTCATCTGTGAGTCTCTAGTACAACATCGTTCTATGTCCTAAGACCTAAGTGACACATGTACTCGGATGGTGACAGACTTGCTTTGGGCCGACCAAACGCTACTCCGTGATTGGGTAGTTACAAAGGTAGGTTTGGGTTTGTCGGTCCCATGTTGCGAGACACGGTCGAGCAAGATGGGATTGCCCTCCGATTAGGAGAGATATACTCTGGGCCCTCGTGTGATCGACCAGGAATAGCATGGCCATGCGACAAGGATTATGAGATAATCCGGATTGTGGTCGGTATCCTTTGGAGCGAGAAAGAGGTCGGGTTAGCACAAGGATGACAGTCTCGCCTTGAGCCCGACAACATATATCGTGCGGCAAAGGGAACAGAAGTGTGACACGTTGTACAGGTTCGCCTAACCAGCTTCATCGTCTGCTTGGTGGTCGGCACGCCTTGCTAGAGGCCGCTACCAACCGTACAGGTCGGAGGTGATCCGAACTGTGACCAAGCCGACTTGAACCTAAGGGGTCGGCGGCAAGGAAGGAACCTATGAGGTCAGTTCGTAGGACACTGGTCGGATGTGATCCGAACTGGACTAGGAACGTGACCGAATAGACTTTGGGCTTTAGGGTCCGTGCGAGGCCCAAGTGTTGAGCCCGCGACGGACGCCTATATAAAGTGGAGGTGCAGCACACTCAGGCAGTTGATCGCTTCGGCGCTGCGACTAGGGTTTGCATGTGTTGCGAATAGCCACCTCCACTCGCCGCCGACTGTGTGATCGGACCTAGCAGTCCGCCGCACGACGTTCCTCCCGCACGCGCAGATACCGTTAGAGGCGGTGCACTTGCGCCGCTCCCGCGAACTCGTACGTGGGATCGGACGACCGCCGCTCGAGGAGATCGAGCGAGGAGGAGGCGATCCACGCAGAGCCGCTGCCCCAACTCTTCTTCCGCTGCACGACACTGCGCGTCTAGTGGTAACGAACTGTGATCCATCTCCCGTAGCATGTTCCTGGATGTTCTGCGTGTAGGAATTTTTAATATGCAGTCGACGCACCGTATCGTAGAACCCAACAGAATTTTGGCATGAATTGTGCTAGAATATGTAGGAAATATCAAGTGACCTGGAGTTTCTAGAAAGATACTCAAACGACATTTCGTGTTGACTTTAAGTCTATCGAGGCTCCATACATGACAATCAAAAAATGAGTGAGGGAGAAAGTTTGCACCATATATGAGAGAGGAAGAATCCCTACTGTTGTCATGGGGGTTGTTTCTCCTTCTTCTCCTTGTGCTAGACCTTTGTTATGCACTAGGGGAAGGAGGAGTAACGACCATCACCAACGGTCGAAAAATCAATGAGGGAGTGTGTCCACCATATATGAGAGAAGAAGAATGCCAACTGTTGTCGCGGGGGTCGCTTCTCCTTCGTTCCCGTGTGCTAGACATTTTGGTTTAATGCACTCGGGGAGGAAGGGAGGAGCGACCATCACCAACGGCCAAATATATACACCACGTGAGCTGAGAGTTTTCAAAAAAAGACTCGACAGACCGATAGTGAACCCGTGCTGAATAATAATGATCTAATTTAGTTTTTGTAGTACATATATTAAATTTTAGAAGTTTAATTCTTTGAATTATAAACATAGGAAATGTCGTCGGACAACGAAGGTCTCGCGGAGTGCTCCTGGTGCGGCGACGACCGGGGTTTCTGCGACATGCCTCACTTGGTAGAAAGTCGGCGCTTCAGCATTAAGCTCCAGGAGACCTTCGATGTTGAAACGGTACGCAACGACGCAGAGTGTTTTTCGTAATTAAGCTCGACTTCTTCTTCTTCAACGTGTAATTTTCGTCTTTTACAATTCGAGTAGCTTATCCCATGCCATGCAAGACGCTATGTCTTGGTGAGGATGGATTTTGAAGATCATGAAAATATGGAAACAAAGATAGTTCACCTAAGGACCCATCATGGTTTTGATTTTGCTGTAAATCTATACAATTCTGAGAGCGTATCCCATTTTGGTTGCCCGAATTGGGACGCACTTTGCAAGGCATATGATTTCCATGAGGGTATTGATGATCCTGACATCGAGGAAGACAATATGGTCATTTGGGTCCTTGTTGATACACTTCCAATTATACTGCTATGTGACTTTCTCAAACATAGTTATTAAGTAATTTATATTGTTTATTTCAAAATAGTTGATAGCTTATTTTCATTCTTCAAAGAAAGTGCGGAAGATGGTAGACAGAACCTACTACACCGATGGCGCAGAATTAACTTATCAGGAGAAAAATCATCTGATCTCATTTATTAATGATCTTGAGAATTACAATATCTATTATCAAACTCCTGCACATTATGTTCAATACGTGCCACTAGTGCACGTGTTGAATTATGGTAACATCCATGGAGATGGCATGGTAAGATTTTTTTTCCTATTACGACATCTGTGCATCTTTTGCATTAATTCTTCTAAAACTAAACTACATTGCTAACTACGAAGTTATTACTATGTTTTTCAATAGAAAATTCCGAAGGATTGTGTGCCTCATCTGACGTTTCTGAAAGGTCGCCTTGATGTTATGAGCCTACGGCCAGGTCATCCTACGCATCACTGCTGTTCATACCGGATTTCTAAACCTATGAAGACATGACAATCAAAGATTGGAAAAAATTTATGGTCAGTCATAGGGAGGTACTAAAGCGGATTTCTCCCTTCAAAATATCATCCATATTGGAAGCAACATTGTGCGACGCGCAAGAATTGGAGACAGGATAATCTCCATTCTCCATAATGGAGAGTCAGGGCTTATCTTGTTTTATGCTATTTTACCTAAGTGAGTGTAGTAGGTCCTATTAGAGAGGAGTAGGTCCTAGGTACAATGTGTTATTATATGGTACAATGTGTTAGAGTTGATGATGATGTTGAGGAGGAGTTGTGATTATGACTAGCGACCAACTTGCTATATGATGTCTCATTGATGAAAATGATGATCATGAGGAGTTGTTATATGACAATGATGTATTGTGATGATAAGTAGTTAATGATATGATGATGATGAGTTATTATGTCATGGTCACTTTGGATCCATGCACTTGAAACTAATCCACGGTTTTTTCACCCAATGATGTAATAACTCATTTTGATGTAAAAATAATCTCTAAACTGCTACTGTATGAAAACTTGTACAATGGTGTATGAATACGACATAAAACAAAAAAGAAATACGTAACAATAGTAGTAGTGCGGGTATAGAGGCACACAACTAGTAATTACCAGCAGCATTGTCTACCAAAAGCGCTACTGCTAAGTAGGTATAGCAGTAGCGCGGACTAACACACGCTACTGATACACTTTAGCGGTAGCGTGATACGTCTCCAACATATCTATAATTTTTGATTGTCCCATGTTGTTATATTATCATTCTTGGATGTTTTACAATCATTTTATAGTCATTTTATATCATTTTTTGGTACTAGCTATTGACATAGTGCCCAGTGCCAGTTGTTGTTTTCTGCATGTTTTTTACATCGCAGGAAATCAATACCAAACGGAGTCCAAACACAGCGAAACTTTTTGAGGATTTTTTTGGGCTAGAAGACATCCAGTGGGCCAGGGTTGCACCTGGGGGGTGCCCCGAGGGGGGCAGCACCCACCAGGTCTCCCGGCGCGCTTAGGTGGGTTGTGCCCACCTCGGGTGCCCCCCGAACCGCCTCTTTGCTCTATAAATACCCCAATATTCCAGAAACCCTAGGGGAGTCGAAGAAAATAAATTCTAGCCGCCGCAGATTCCAGAAACAGCAGATCCAATCTAGACACCATCACAGAGGGGTTCACCACTTCCATTGGTGCCTTTCCGATGATGCTTGAGTAGTTCTTCGTAGACCTACGGGTCTGTAGTTAGTAGCTAGATGGCGTCCTCTCTCTGTTTTGATTATCAATACAATGGTCTCTTGGAGACCCATATGATGTAAGCCTTTTTGTAGTGTGTTTGTTGGGATCCGATGAACTTTGAGTTTATGATGAGATCTATGTTTTTATCCATTAAAGTTATATGAGTGTTCTTTGATCTCTTATATGCATGATTGCTTATAGACTCGTATTTCTTTGATCATGTGGGTTTTGTTTGGCCAACTTGATCTATTTATCTTGCAATGGGAAGAGGTGCTCTGTGATGGGTTCGATATTACGGTGCTTGATCCCAGTGATAGAAAGGGAAATGACACGTATGTATCATTGCTAGGGTCTATTTCTACATAAATAGATCTTGTCTACATCATGTCATCGTTCTTATTGCATTACCCCATTTTTCCATGAAATTAATACACTAGATGCATGCTGGATAGCGGTCGATGTGTGGAGTAATAGTAGTAGATGCAGGCAGGAGTCGGTCTACTAATCTTGGACATGATGCCTATATAATGATCATTGCCTTGATATCGTCATGATTATTTGAAGTTCTACCAATTGCCCAACAGTAATTGTTTTTCCACCATTTGCTAGAGAAGCCACTAGTGAAACCTACGCCCCCCGGGTCTCTTTTCATCATATTTGCCTTTGCGATCTATTTTCCTTTGCATTTTTTCAGATATATTAAACCAAAAATACAAAAATACCTTGCTGCAATTTATTTGTTCCGCGATCTATTTATCCTATCTACCACTTTTACCTCACATTATTTGCCTATCTTGAGGCGCCGTACCCGAAAGGGATTGACAACCCCTTTAACACGTCGGGTTGCGAGTATTTTTTATTTGTGTGCAGGTGCTGTTTACGTGGTGTGAGGAGGCTCACCTACTCATTCGATAACCTTGGTCTCATCACTGAGGGAAATACCTACCATCGCTATACTGCATCATCCCTCCTCTTTGGGAAAATACCGACATAGTTCTAGTAGCTATCAAAAGGAATTTCTGGCGCCGTTGCCGGGGAGGATCACGTCAAGATAGTCTCCCGACAACATGTTTTATGGCGCCGTTGGCGGGGAGGATCTTCAACATCAACCAGGTTCCTAATCGCAAATCTCATCTCCTCGCAATTTACATTATTTACCATTTGCCTCTTGTTTTCCTCTCCCCCACGTCACAAAAATTTGCCGTTTTATTTGCCTTTTTTTTTCACTCGCCGTTTTCTCGTGAGATCTGTTTTTGAGTGCAATCTTGTTCTGAAGTCATCATGATTCAAGAGAACACCAAGTTGTGTGGTTTCTCAAATACCAACAATAATGATTTTCTTAGCACTTCGATTGCTCCTCCCGCCACTAGTGCAGAGTCTTGTGATATTAATATTGCTTTGCTGAATCTTGTCATGAAAGATCAATTTGCCGGTACTCCTAATGAGGATGCCGCGTCCCATCTTAACACATTCGTGGAATTATGCGATATGCAAAAGAAAAAAGATGTGGACAATGATGTTGTGAATTTGAAATTATTTCTGTTTTCTTTGCGAGGTCGTGCAAAAATTTGGTTTTCCTCTTTGCCTCGCGATAGTATCGATTCTTGGAACAAGTGCAAGGATGCTTTTATCACTAAGTATTTTCTGCCCGCAAAAATTATTTCCCTTAGAACCCAGATCATGAATTTCAAGCAACTTGAACATGAGCATGTTGCACAATCTTGGGAAAGGATGAAATTGATGCTAAGGAATTGCCCAACTCATGGGTTAAATATTTGGATGATCATACAAAAAGTTTGTGCGGGATTGAATTTTGTTTCTCGTAATCTTTTAGATTCCAGCGCAGAGGGTACTTTTATGGAAATTACTTTGGGTGAAGCTACTAAATTGCTAGACAATATTGTAGTAAATTACTCACAATGGCATACCGAAAGAGCTCCTACTAGTAAAAAAGTCAAATTGGTAGAAGAAATAAATTCTTTGAGTGAAAAAGTTGATGCTCTTATGAAGTTGGTTGCTAATAAAAGTGCTCCTATTGATTTTAATGACGTGCCTTTGTCTACTTTGATTGAGCAAAATAGTTATGCCATAGATGTGAATTTTGTCTCTCAAAACAATTTCAATAACAACGCTTATAGAGGTAATTTTAATCCTAGGCCTTTTCCTAGTAATTCCTGTAATAATTATGGTAATTCCTTTGGTAATCCTACCTATAATAATAATAGAAACACCTCTGATCTTGAGAACAATATTAAAGAATTTATCAATACTCAAAAAGCTTTCAATACTTTGATAGAAGAAAAGTTGAATAAAATTGATGATTTCTCTAGAAGTGTTGATATAATTTCTCATGATGTAGAAACTCTCAAGATGAAAATTTTTGTGCCTAAGGTTGAAGAATCAATTAAAGCTCTTTGTGTTTCTATGGATGAAAGTAAGAAAAGGACCGCTATGCTTAGAGCTAAAAGAGAATTTTTAGAAAGAGTGTTTTCTAGTGATTACTTTCATAAAAATGATGAAGATCTTAAAATGATTGGTGTTTATTCTATTGATTCCTTGTTTAGTAAAATTAAGATTGATGAAAAAGGGAATGGAGAAGAGTCAACTTTAGTTAGAAGATGTCCCTATGATTCGGAGGGTGATAATCTCGTTGAAAATTATGATAAAAGTGGGTTTGAAGAGGTCAAGACTTTAACTAGTGATGTGCCCACTATTTTGGATTACAAAGACTTTAATTATGATAGTTGCTCTTTGGTTGATTGTATTTCTTTGTTTCAATCCATGATAAATTCACCCCATGCTTATGAACAAAATAAAGCTTTTACTAAATTTATTGTTGATGCCATGATGAAAGCTTTTGAAAAAAGTTGGAATTAGAAGTTTTAATTCCTATAAAATTGCATGATGAGTGGGAACCTACTATCAAATTCAAGATTAAAAATTATGAGTGTTTTGCTTTATGTGACTTGGGTTCTAGTGTTTCTACAATTCTGAAATCTTTATGTGATGTGCTTGGTCTTACCAATATTGAAGAATGCTCTTTAAATTTGCACTTGGTGAATTATACTATTAAAAAGCCTATTGGAATAATTAATGATGTTGTTATTTTTGAAAATAGGAATTCTGTGCCCATAGATTTTATTGTTCTTGATATTGATTGCAATCCGTCTTGTCCAATTATTCTTGGTAGACTGTTTTTGTGGAGCCGTGATTGATATGAAAGAAGGCAATATTAAATTTAAATTTCCCCTAAGGAAGGGAATGGAACACTTCCCTCGAACAAGAATTAGGCCACCATATGAATCAATCATGAGGGCATCTTATGGATCTAGAACCAAAAATGGCAAAACTTAGATCCTGCGCGTTATGCCTAGCCAGGGGCGTAAAACGATAGCGCTTGTTGGGAGGCAACCCAATGAATAAAATTTATTTTTGCATTTTGCTTTCTGTTCTTGTGTGTTAGAACAATTATGCTGCTGTTATGATTATGTTTTTGGTGGTTTAAATTAGTGTTTGTGCCAAGCAAGGCCTTTGGGTTGATTTGGGTAAAAGTTGATTTGATCTTGCTGAAAAACAGAAACTTTTACACTCACGAAAATAATTTTTATAAATCACAGAAAATTTATTTTGAGTTGATTATTTTTGCATAAGATTAATATACAAATTACTCAGATTTTCCTAATTTCTCAAGATTTTTGGAGTTACATAAGTATTCGAAATATCCAGATTGCTACAGACTGTTCTGTTTTTGACAGGTTCTGTTTTCTTTGCGTTGTGTGCTTGTTTTGATGATTATATGGTTTTATTTGATGAGTTTTTGCCATAAAAAAGTTGTAATGCAGTAGATATAATGCAAAAACAAAATAATAATAGGTTTGCAACAGTACTTATAGTAGTGGTTTGCTTTCTTATACTAACAGATCTCACGAAGGTTTTGTTGTAGTTTTGTGTAATTGAAGTTTTCAAGTTTTGGGTGATCTTACGATGGATGAAGGAATAAGGATTAGCAAAAGGCTAAGCTTGGGGATGCACGAGGCATCCCAAGATAATATTCAAGAAGTAGCAAGCAACTAAGCTTCGGGAAGCCCCCGAGTGGCATCCCCGCTTTCTTCTAACAACCATCGGTATTTTACTTGAAGCTATATTTTATTCGTCACATATTATGAGTTTTGCTTGGAGCATCTTGTAATGATATGAGTCTTTGCTTGTTTTGCTTTGTTGTTTTAAGTGTTGAATCCTTGCTGAACACACCCTTTTGAGAGAGCCAAAAAGTACGCTATGCTTGCTCCTATGCTTCACTTAAATATTTAGAGCCATGGATTTGCTCTAGCACTTCACTTAAATTTTTAGAGCCATTGATTTGCTCTAGTACCTCACTTATATATTTTTGAGCACAGTGTGCTTTGTTAATTTTTAAGAAATGCTCTCATGCTTCACTTAGATATATTTGGGAGTTAGTAAAAATTTCAGAAATTCTCTCTTGCTTCACTTAGATTTTTTTGAGAGAAAGAAAAATTATGCTCATGTTCTTTACTTATATTTGTTTGAGCTTATCAAAAGCAACATATGAAAATAGTCCCGAAGTGTTAGATATCCAAGGAGGATATAATAAAAAATATTCATGAAGATCACTGGACAAAATAAAATTGATTCTTAGTAATGGTTTTGAGACATGACGATATGATATTGGAGTCATGTTGATGAGTAATTGTGCTTCAATAAGAATATTGATGTTAAGGTTTGTGATTCCCTATGCAAGTACGAAAGTTAATAGTTATGCAATGAAATTTATATCCTACTTATGGTGCATTATTCGGTGCTACTTATGCTTAATGCTTGGGTACGAGATTTTTCGCTTTTTGGTTGGTTGCTTCTCAATCTTTTTGCTAGCCTTCATTTTGCACTAAGTATGATCACTACTTGTGCATCCAAAACCCTTTAAACCAGTTTTGCCTTATGAGTCCACTATACCTACCTATATGCTATATTTCCATGCCGTTCTAAGCAAATGTGCATGTGCCATCTCTAATTTTCAAAATAAATTTCTTTTTTGTCTGCTCTACCACTCGCGAGGCGGTGAGGGGTGGCCAATATTTTCCATGCTAGATGTGTTATTCTCACGATGGGTGTTTATTCACTTGTCATTGCACAAGAGTACGACAAAGGTATTAGGGGTGCCCAGTCCCGACATGAAAAATGAATTTACTTTATGTTGTCAAATAATAAATTCCTTGGGAAGTGTTGGTATGGAGGGCAACCGTGGATTCGGCTAGCCATGGAAAGTGAAAGTAATGGTGGAAAAAGGAATAAACTTTATTTTCTGTTTGGGAACCGCATCTAGCATGGAAAGTGTTGGGGGCTCTATGTCACTCAAAATGTTTTTATCTCTCAATTTAAGCATTGAGCTCTGGCACCTCTACAAATCCTTATTTCCCTCCGCGAAGGGCCTTTATTTTACTTATGCAATTTTTAGTTTGAATTTGAGTCTTCGTCTTTTCTTATAAAGCACCAACTAAGGGGCACTACGACCGTGTTTGAGAATTGGGTATAGCTAATGAGTGTGTTTCGTGAATGGATAAATGATTGAGTATAATGGGATAGGGATAACTTGCTTCAGTGTTGATATTTTGAAAGACATGGTTGCTTGTTGGTATGCTTGAGTATTAAAGTCTTCATGTCAAAACTAGACTATTGCTTTGAATCATATAAAAGTCCAAATGTCCATGCTATAAAGAAAAGAAACGTGATGAACATGTTAGGCAGCATTCCACATCAAAAATTCTGTTTTTATCATTTACCTACTCGAGGACGAGCATGAATTAAGCTTGGGGATGCTGATACGTCTCCGACGTATCTATACTTTTCTATTGTTCCATGATGTTATATTATCATTCTTGGATGTTTTACAATCATTTTATAGTCATTTTATATCATGTTTGGTATTAACCTACTGACATAGTGCCAGTGCCAGTTGCTATTTTCTGCATGTTTTTTACATCGCAGGAAATCAATACCAAACGGAGTCCAAACGCAGCGAAACTTTTTGAGGTTTTTTTGGGCCAGAAGACATCCAGTGGGCCAGGGCTGCACCTGGGGGTGCCCCGATGGGGGAAACGCCCACCAGGGCGCACCTGGAGGCCCAGGCGTGCCCAGGTGGGTTGTGCCCACCTCGGGTGGCCCTGAACCGCCTCTTTGCTCTATAAATACCCCAATATTCCAGAAACCCTAGGGAGTCGACGAAAATCAATTCCAGCCACCGTAGAGTCCAGAACCACCAGATCCAATGTAGACACCATCACAAAGGGGTTCACCACTTCCATTGGAGCCTCTCTGATCATGCGTGAGTAGTTCTTTGTAGACCTACGGGTCCATAGTTAGTAGCTAGATGGCTTCCTCTCTCTCTTTTGATTATGAATACAATGGTCTCTTGGAGATCCATGTGATGTAAGATTTTTAGCGGTGTGTTTGTTGGGATCCGATGAACTTTGAGTTTATTATTAGCTCTATGTTTTTGTCCATGAAAGTTATTTGAGTCTTATTTGATCTCTTATATGCATGATTGCTTATAGCCTCGTATTTCTTCTCCGATATTTAGGTTTTGTTTGGCCAACTTGATCTATTTATCTTGCAATGGGAAGAGGTGCTTTGTGATGGGTTCGATCTTACGGTGCTTGATCCCAGTGACAGAAAGGGAAATGACACGTATGTATCATTGCTATTAAGGATAACAAGATGGGGTCTATTTCTACATAAATAGATCTTGTCTACATCATGTCATGGTTCTTATTGCATTACTTCATTTTTCCATGAACTTAATACACTAGATGCATGTTGGATAGTGTTCGATGTGTGGAGTAATAGTAGTAGATGCAGGCAGGAGTCGGTCTACTAATCTTGAACGTGATGCCTATATAATGATCATTGCCTGGATATCATCATGATTATTTGAAGTTCTATCAATTTCCCAATAGTAATTGTTTCCCACCGTTTGCTAGAGAAGCCACTAGTGAAACCTACGGCCCCCGGGTCTCTTTTCATCATATTTGCCTTTGCCATCTATTTTCCTTTGCATTTTTTCAGATCTATTAAACCAAAAATACAAAAATACCTTGCTGCAATTTATTTGTTCCGCGATCTATTTATCCTATATACCACTTTTACCTCACGTTATTTGCCTATCTTGAGGCGTCGTACCCGAAAGGGATTGACAACCCCTTTAACACATCGGGTTGCGAGTATTTGTTATTTGTGTGCAAGTGTTGTTTACGTGGTGTGAGGAGGTTCTCCTACTGGTTCAATAACCTTGGTCTCATCACTGAGGGAAATACCTAACGTCTCTATACTGCATCATCCCTTCCTCTTTGGGGAAATACCAACGTAGTTCTAGCAGACATCATAGCACCGTATTAGTAGCGCGCCACCCCACGCTGCTATACCTAAAACCGGTGCTACTACTAGCCTTTTCCCTAGTAGTGTTTGTTTGATTGTTTGTTCAAGTATTTCGGTGATTTGTGCGTTATCTCCTACTGGATTGATACCTTGGTTCTCAAACTGAGGGAAATACTTATCTCTACTTTGCTGCATCACCCTTTCCTCTTCAAGGGAAAAATCAACGCAAGCTCAAGAAGTAGTAGGAAGATTTTTTGGCTCCATTGCCGGGGAGATCTACGCCAAGTCAAGACATACCAAGTACCCATCATAAACTCTCATCTCTTGCATTACATTATTCGCCATTTGCCTCTCGTTTTCCTGTCCCCCACTTCTAAAACGATTTTCAAAAAGATTCGCCCTTTTCTTCGCTCTTCTTCCGTTCGATCTTTTGTTCGCTTGTGTTACCATGTGCCTTCTTTTTGCTTTCACCTTAGCTTGCTAAAAGTTTAAGGATGCTCATCCACTTGCTAATACTTTTAGGAGATCCAATTATGATGAACCTATTGCTAGTGAGTTGAGTGCACAAGATTATCTTTATGAGGTTTTGCTTGAAATCCGTGAATCTGAAAAATGTGGTGAAGTGCTTTATGAAGTGATTCACGATAGATCTTTGAATGAAAAGCATGATTGCAATGATGTTATTGTAAATTATATTAAGGTCAGTTGTGTTAATGATATGCAAAACCCTAAGCTTGGGGATGCTAATTTTGCTATGTCTATTACTTGTTGCAATGATCATGATTGGGGTGATTCTTCTTATGATCTTGAAAATTTATTTAAGCCTCATGATGAATATGAGATTGATAATAATTTTTGAAATAATATTGAAAGTGGGTTTGGAAGCGTGTCAACTTTAGATCCCACACATTTGGAGAATGTTCAATCTTATGAAATTTTTGATAAAAGTGGGTTTGGAGAGGTCATGACTTTAGTTAATGTTAATCCCACTATTTTGGAAGAGTGTCAACTGATACGTCTCCAACGTATCTAACTTTCCTAACGCTTTTCCTCTTGTTTTGGACTCTAATTTGCATGATTTGAATGAAACTAACCCCGGACTGACGTTGTTTTCAGCAAAACTACCATGGTGTTGTTTTTGTGCAGAAATAAAAGTTCTCCGAATGGAATGAAACTTTGCGAGGATTTTTTTATATCAAATAAGAGAACTTCTAGAGACAGGAGGTACCTAAGGGGGGCACCTGGGTGGGCACAACCCACCAGGGCACGCCTGCCCCCCCCCCCCCAGGCGCGCCTTGGTGGGTGCTGCCACCTGGTGGCCCCGCTGACCCTAAACCGACGCTATAAAATCCCATTATTCAAGAAAAAATCAGGGAGAAAGGATTATCGCATTTCACGAGACGGAGTGATACGTCTCCGTCGTATCTATAATTTTTGATTGTTCCATGCCAATATTCTACAACTTTCATATACTTTTGGCAATTTTTTATATTATTTTTGGGACTAACATATTAATCCAGTGCCCAGTGCCAGTTCCTATTTGTTGCATGTTTTATGTTTCGCAGAAACCCATATCAAACGGAGTCCGAATGGGATAAAAACGGACGAAGAATATTTTTGGAATATTTGTGATATTTGGGAAGAAGAATCAACACGAGACGGTGCCCGAGGGGGCCACGAGGCAAGGGCGCGCCCCAGGGGGGCAGGCGCACCCCTGACCCTCGTGGGCACCCCATAAGGCGCTTGCTGCTCTTCCTTTGCCGCAAGAAATCTAATTTTCGGAAAAAAATCATGGCGAAGGTTTCAATCCAATCGGAGTTACGGATCTCCGGATATATAAGAAACGGTGAAAGGGCAGAATCGGGAAACGCAGAAACAGAGAGAGACAGAGAGACAGATCCAGTCTCGGAGGGGCTTTCGCCCCTCCCACGCCATGGAGACCATGGACCAGAGGGGAAACCCTTCTCCCATCTAGGGAGAAGGTCAAGGAAGAAGAAGAAGAAGAAGGGGGGCTCTCTCCCCCTCGCTTCCTGTGGCGCCGGAACACCGCGGGGGGCCATCATCATCACCGCGATCTACACCAACACCTCCGCCATCTTCACCAACATCTACATCACCTTCCCCCATCTATATTCAGCGGTCCACTCTCCCGCAACCCACTGTACCCTCTACTTGAACATGGTGCTTTATGCTTCATATTATTATCCAATGATGTGTTGCCATCCTATGATGTCTGAGTAGATTTTCGTTGTTCTATCGGTATTGGTGAATTGCTATGATTGGTTTAATTTGCTTGTGGTTATGTTGCTGTCCTATGGTGCTCTCCGTGTCGCGCAAGCATGAGGGATTCTCGCTGTAGGGTGTTGCAATATGTTCATGGTTTGCTTATTGTCTGTGTTGCGTGAGTGACTGAAACACAAACACGGATCAGTGGGTCATGGCGTACGGGAATAAAGAGGACTTGGTACTTTAATGCTATGGTTGGGTTTACCTTAATGATCTTTAGTAGTTGCGGATGCTTGCTAGAAATCCAATCATAAGTGCATATGATCCAAGAAGAGAAAGTATGTTAGCTTATGCCTCTCCCACATAAAACTTGCTATCGGTCTAGTAAAGTAGTCAATTGCTTAGGGGCTATTTCACAACTCCTACCATCACTTTTCCACACTCGCTATACTAACTTTATTGCTTCTTTATCTAAACAGCCCCTAGTTTATATTTACGTGCTCTTTATTATCTTGCAAACCTATCCAACAACACCTACAAAGTACTTCTAGTTTCATACTTGTTTTAGGTAAAGCGAACGTCAAGCGTGCGTAGAGTTGTATTAGTGGTCGATAGAACTTGAGGGAATATTTGTTCTACCTTTAGCTCCTCGTTGGGTTCGACACTCTTACTTATCAAAAGAGGATACAATTGATCCCCTATACTTGTGGGTTATCATGGAGCCGCTGCCGTCTCCTGTTCTTCATCAGGAGGCCAGATCTGGAGTCCGTTTGGGGCTCCGGAGAGGGGGATCTTCGATCTTCGTCATCACCAACACATCTACATCGCCAATTCCATGATGCTCCCCACCAAGAGTGAGTAATTCCTTCGTAGGCTTGCTGGGCAGTGAGGAGTTGGATGAGATTCATCATGTAATCGAGTTAGTTTTGTTAGGGCCTGATCCCTAGTATCCACTATGTTCTGAGATCGATGTTGCTATGACTTTGCCATGCTTAATGCTTGCCACTTTGCGCCCGGGTGCCATGATTTCAGATCTAAACCGTTTATGTTATCACCATTATATCCCTGTTCTAGATCCGATCTTGCAAGTTATAGTGACTTACTACGTGTTATGATCCAGCAACCCCGGAGTGACAATAGTCGGGACCACTCCCGGTGATGACCGTAGTTTGAGGAGTTCATGTATTCATCGTGTGCTAATGCTTTGTTCCGGTTCTCTATTAAAAGGAGGCCTTAATATCCCTTAGTTTCCAATAGGACCCCGTTGCCACGGGAGGGTAGGATAAAAGATGTCATGCAAGTTCTTTCCATAAGAACGTATGACTATTTACGGAATACGGCTACATTATATTTATGAACTGGAGCTAGTGCCATATCGTCCTAGGTTATAAGTGTCTCATGATGAATATCATCCAATGAGTCACTGATCCAATGCCTACGAATTTATATTATATTGTTCTAGCTAAGTTACTACTGTTGCCACTGCTATCGTTACTACTACAATATCACTGTTACGTTACTATTGCTACTGCTGCTATCATAAGAACTATCATACTACTGTGCTACTAATCACTTTGCTACAGATAATTAATCACCAGGTGTGGTTGAATTGACAACTCAGCTGCTGATGTCTACTATGCAACCTTCTTCTTGTAGATGTTGTTGGGCCTCCAAGTGCAGAGGTTTGTAGGACAGTAGCAAATTTCCCTCAAGTGGATGACCTAAGGTTTATCAATCCGTGGGAGGCGTAGGATGAAGATGGTCTCTCTCAAGCAACCCTGCAAGGAAATAACAAAAAGTCTCTTGTGTCCCCAACACACCCAATACAATGGTAAATTGTATAGGTGCACTAGTTCGGCGAAGAGATGGTGATACAAGTGCAATATGGATGGTAGATACAGGATTTTGTAATCTGAAAATGTAAAAACAACAAGGTAGCAAGTGGTAAAAGTGAGCGTAAACGGTATTGCAATGCTAGGAAACAAGGCCTAGGGTTCATACTTTCACTAGTGCAAGTTCTCTCAACAATAATAACATACTTGGATCATATAACTATCCCTCAACATGCAACAAAGAGTCACTCCAAAGTCACTAATAGTGGAGAACAAACGAAGAGATCATTGTAGGGTACGAAACCACCTCAAAGTTATCCTTTCTGATCGATCTATTCAAGAGTCCGTAGTAAAATAGCACGAAGCTATTCTTTCCGTTCAATCTATCACAGAGTTCGTACAAGAATAACACCCTAAGACACAAATCAACCAAAACCCTAATGTCACCTAGATACTCCATTGTCACCTCAAGTATTCGTGGGTATGATTATATAATATGCATCACACAATCTTAGATTCATCTATTCAAGCAACACAAAGTACTTCAAAGAGTGCCCCAAAGTTTCTACCGGAGAGTCAAGACGAAAACGTGTGCCAACCCCTATGCATAGGTTCATTGAACCCGCAAGTTGATCACCAAAACATACATCAAGTAGATCACGTGAATATCCCATTGTCACCACAGATAAGCACGACAAGACATACATCAAGTGTTCTCAAATCCTTAAAGACTCAATCCGACAAGACAACTTCAAGAGGAAAACTCAATTCATCACAAGAGAGTAGAGGGGAAGAAAGATCGTAAGATCCAACTATAATAGCAAAGCTCACGATACATCAAGATCGTATCACCTCAAGAACACGAGAGAGAGAGAGAGAGAGAGAGAGAGAGAGAGAGATCAAACACATAGCTACTGGTACATACCCTCAGCCCTGAGGGTGAACTACTCCCTCCTCGTCATGGAGAGCGCCGGGATGATGAAGATGGCCACCGGTGAGGGATTCCCCCTCCGGCAGGGTGCCGGAATGGGCTCTCGAGAGGTTTTTGGTGGCTACACAGGCTTGATGGTTTTAGGGTATATGGGAATATATAGGCGAAAGAAGTCGGTAGGGGGAGCACAAGGGGCCCACGATGGTGGAGGGCGCGCCCAGGGGGGGTGGGCGCGCCCCCCTATCTCGTGGCCTCCTCGAAGCTTCCCTGGCTTGCACTCCAAGTTCCCTGGGTTTCTTCTGTTCCAAAAATAACTTTCCGAAGGTTTCATTCCGTTTGGACTCCATTTGATATTCCTTTTCTTCGAAACACTGAAATAGGCAAGAAAATAGCAATATGGGTTGGGCCTCCGGTTAATAGGTTAGTCCCAAAAATAATATAAAAGTGTATAATAAAGCCCATAAACATTCAAAACAGATAATAAAATAGCATGAATGCTTCATAAATTATAGATACGTTGGAGACGTATCAGCATCCCCAAGCTTAATTCCTGCTCGTGCTCGAGTAGGTAAATGATAAAAGAAATAATTTATGAAGTGTGAATGCTAGCAGGTGCACAAGTTTGATCAATGATAATTTCAATCACCTTTTCTAGCATGATTATATGTCATAACAGTAGTTCATCTCATAAAACTTCTCACGAACAAGTAACAAGGAATTCACATGTTAAAGGATAGACCATAAACTTTCTTGAAAGCTAGCAAACTTCATTCTCAGTCATCAAACAATTATAATTCATCTTATTTTCAGGAAGGGTCTATGTCACAGCTTTGATTTAGCAAACTCCACATACTCAACTATCATATAGTCTTCTACAATTGCTAACACTCACGCAATGCTTATGGTTATGGAGTTTTAATCGGACACTAAGAAAGATAGGGGCTTATAATTTCCCCTCCCAACATATTCACCTTTGGGTGATGTCAACAGTAATAGTTCATGCTAACTTACATCCAATTGGATATATATCAGGATCTTTCCAACACGAGGTGCTTGACAAAGGATAAAATGAAAAAAGGGAAAGGTGAAGATCACCTTGACTCTTGCATAAAGTAAAAGACATAAAGTAAAAGATAGGCCCTTCGCAGAGGGAAGCAGGGATTTGCAGAGGTGCCAGAGCTCGATTTTGAAATAGAGATGAAAATAATTTTGAGAGGTATGCTTTCATTGTCAACATAACAACCAAGAGTTCCCTATATCTTCCATACTACATACATTATAGGCGGTTCCCAAACAGAATGGTAAAGTTTTTACTCCCCCTCCACCAACAATCACACTCCACGGCCATCCGAAACAACGGGGTACCGTCCATACCAACAGCAGTCCTGGGGGAGTTTTGTTTTAATTATTTTTTATTTGATTATGATCTTTTGATCATGGGACCGGGCATCCCGGTTACCGACCATTTTTCTCGTGAATGATGAGCGGAGTCCACTCATCTTGAGAATAACCCACCTAGCATGGAAGATACTGACAGCCCCTAGTCGCTACATGAGCGATTCAGGCATACAAAACAGATTATTATTTGAAGGTTTAGAGTTTGGCACATGCAAATTTACTTGGAACGGCAGGTAAATACCGCATATAGGTAGGTATGCTGGACACTGATGGCAAAAACTGGGTTTAAGGATATTTGGAAGCACAAGTAGTATCTCTACTTGGTGCAAGGAATTTTGGCTAGCATGAGGGGGAAAGGCAAGCTCAACATGTTTGAATGATCCATGACAATATACTTTAACTGAGATGAGAGAAAACATAACCCATTACGTTGTCTTCCTTGTCCAACATCAACTCTTTAGCATGTCATACTTAATGAGTGCTCACAATTATAAAAGATGTCTATGATAGTATATTTATATGTGAAATCTCTCTTCCTTCAATATTCTTTCATGAATTGTTCAAATGAACAATACAATGTCTGCTAACCTTCAATAAATTTACAACATCTACTTCTTAGATGTGAAGTCATTACTCCCCATGGGATAATAAAATGAGACATATATAATTTCAGATTTATGACAATCAACTCATTCAACCATTTACTCAAAGGATATAAGTGAAGCACACGAGTAAATGACAAACTACTCCAAAAAGATATAAGTGAAGATCAATGAGTAACTAAACAATTATGTAGCTATGTGAAGACTCTCTCTCATTTAAGAATTTCAGATCTTAAGTACTTTATTCAAGCAGCAAAGAAATCAAGATAAAATGATATTGCAAGGATAGCACAACACATGTGAAGAAACAAAAACTTAGGCTCAACCGATACTAACCGATAGTTGTTGAAGAAGAAAGGTGGGATGCCTAACGGGGCATCCCCAAGCTTAGATGCTTGAGACTTCTTGAAATATTATCTTGGGGTGCCTTGGGCATCCCCAAGCTTGAACTTTTGTGTCTCCTTAATTCCTCTCATATCATGGTTTCTCTTTTTCTCAAAAGCTTCATCCACACCAAACTCAACAAGAACTTGTGAGATAGGTTAGTATAAACCAATGCAAAAACTTTCATTTTCTACTGTAAAAAATCACTAAAATTATTATTCAACATTGCATAATAAATGACTCTGCATATTTAATACTCCTATCCTCAAATAGAATCATTAAACAAGCAAACATATGCAAACAATGCAACCATAACAGCAATCTGCCAAAACAGTATAGTCTGTAAAGAATGCAAGATTCATCATACTTCCCTAACTCCAAAAATTATGAGAAAAATACCTCACTGTAGAAGATTTATCAGAGCTCAATATGCAAAAAGTTTCAACATTATACCATTCTCTGACTTTTCTAGGGAATTTTTGCAACAGAGGTAAATTTTCTATTTTCAAACAACAACATGTATACTAGCAAAATAAGCATGGTAAAGGCTATCCTTGACATTTTTATTGAAAATATAGATGCAAAACATTATTCTAAATAACAGCAAGCAAATACTAACAAAATAAAACGACGCTCCAAGCAAAACACATATCATGTGGTGAATAAAAATATAGCTCCAAGTAAAGTTACCGATGAACGAAGACGAAAGAGGGTTTGCCATCCGGGGCATCCCCAAGCTTAGGCTCTTGGTTGTCCTTGAATATTACCTTGGGGTGCCTTGGGAATACCCAAGCTTAGGCTCTTGCTACTCCTTTTTCCATAGTCCATCGAATCTTTACCCAAAACTTGAAAACTTCACAACACAAAACTCAACAGAAAACTCGTAAGCTCCGTTAGTATAAGAAAATAGATCACCACTTAGGTAGTATTGTGAACTCATTCTAAATTCATATTGGTGTTAAACCTACTGTATTCCAACTTCTCTATGATTCATACCCTCCGATACTACTCATAGATTCATCAAAATAAGCAAACAACACATAGAAAACAGAATCTGTGAAAAACAGAACAGAACAGTCTGTAGTAATCTGTATCGAACGTATACTCCTGGAACTACAAAAATTCTACCAAATTAGGAAGGCATGAGAAATTTGTGTACCAATCTAGAGCAAAAATAATCAGATTAAAGGCACCTTTCTGTGAATTATCAAAACTAATTTAGTGGGTGCAAAAGTTTCTGATTTTCAGCAGGATCAACACAACTATCACCGTAAGCTATACTAAAGATCGTACTTGGCACTTTATTAAAACAAAAGCTATAAAACATGATTACTACATTAACATAATCATGTGAACAAAAAAAACAGTAAGGGTAAATATTGGGTTGTCTCCCAACAAGCGCTTTGTTTTAATGCCTTTCTAGCTAGGCATGATGATGTCAATGATGCTCTCATAAAAGATAAGAATTGAAACATAACGGGAGCATCATGAAGCATATGACTAGCACATTTAAGTCTAACCCTCTTCCTATGCATAGGGATTTTGTGAGCAAACAACTTATGGGAACAAAAATCAACTAGCATAGGAAGGCTAAACAAGCATAGCTTCAAGATTTTCAACACATAGAGAGGAAGCTTGACATTATTGCAATTCCTAGAAGCATATGTTCCTCCCTCATAATAATTTTCAGTAGCATCATGAATGAATTCCACAATATAAGCAGCACCTAAAGCATTCTTTTCATGATCTACAAGCATAGAAAATTTACTACTCTCCACATAAGCAAAATTCTTCTTATTCGGAATAGTGGGAGTATCATAAGAGACTTGAATACTATAAATTGTTTCCACATTAAAAGAGTAATGTTCAGAAAAATGGTAATCATAATCATGACAAGTTTTATAAATATAATCATCACTACTTTTTATAGCATAAGTTTCATCATAATAATCATCATAAGTAGCAACTTCGTTCTCATCATAATCGATTGAAACCTCTTCCAAGATAGTGGAATCATCACTAATTAAAGTTACCACTCTTACAAATCCACTTTCATATTCATCACAATAAGATTCAACTTCCTCCAAAATAGTGGGATCACTACTTCCTAAAGTTGACACTCTTCCGAGCCCACTTTCATCAATATAATCATCATAGGTAAGAGGCATGCTATCATCATAACAACTTTGCATATCAAAACTTGAGAGGCAAAAAATATCATCTTCATTAAACGTAGCATCCCCAAGCTTGGGACAAACATTAATTTCAGCAAATATATTCTCAAATATGTCATCCTCACCAAACATAGCTTCCCCAAGCTTGGGCCCTTTCATATCATAAGCATAATCACTCTCATCATTAATAGTATGGATAGCACCAATAGTATAGCAATTATCATCATCACAATGAGTAGTAGGAGCAACATCATTTGATAGAGATACCTTTTTACCTTTGTTGCGCCTTCTTTTCTTTTTCTTCTTCGCATTATGTGTGGGTTCAACCTTCTTCTCTGAGCTCCTTATTGATGAGATTGGTTGAATAGAAAGCTCCTCCTCGTTACCTGATTCATCATAAGAAATAATAGGAGGAGATTGGGAAGTATCTTCCCTTTCATTAGTATTCTCTTCATCTTCTATTTGCTTTCTTTTCTTTATGTAATTGGCAATATAAGGATTCTCAATGCAATTCACCGCACAATACAAATAAATTTCCTATAGATCAAACTCAAGAAGTTTATAACGGGCAAATTCTGGAAGATGCTTAATTAAACGTTTCATTTCTTCGTATCCCATAAGCAAACTAAGTTCATTATAATGTGCAAGGGAAATCAAATCATCACAATTTTTGGACACGATTCGATCATGAAACAATTTGCATCGGAGATGTAAATGACCACTTTCATTGCAAAGTTCACAAGTACGGCAAAGGAAATATAAATTTTCAGCACTCACCCTTAGCCTTAATTGCAACAATTTAGTTTCTACATGCTTATGCCTGTTGCAATATCTATCTTATCTATTTGATGTATCTATGCAAACCCAATGCTCTCCACAAAAATCTACATGCTTATAAGAGACAATTTCATCATAACTAGTGCAATCATCATTAGTACTATGGATATTCAAGGAGTTCATACTAACAAAATTGCAATCATGCTCATCATTCAAAGATTTAGTATCAAACATTTTATAGACTTCTTCTTCTAGCACTTGAGCAAAATTTTCCTTTTCATCATACTCACGAAAGATATTAAAAAGATGAAGCGTATGAGACAAACCCAATTCCATTTTTTGTAGTTTTCTTTTATAGACTAAACTAGTGAGAAAACAAGAAACTAAAAGACTCGATTGCAAGGTCTAAAGATATACCTTCAAGCACTCACCTCCCCGGCAACGGCGCCAGAAAAGAGCTTGATGTCTACTATGCAAACTCCTTCTTGTAGACGTTGTTGGGCCTCCAAGTGCAGAGGTTTGTAGGACAGTAGCAAATTTCCCTCAAGTGGATGACCTAAGGTTTATCAATCCGTGGGAGGCGTAGGATGAAGATGGTCTCTCTCAAGCAACCCTGCAACAAATAACAAAGAGTCTCTTGTGTCCCCAACACACCCAATGCAATGGTAAATTGTATAGGTGCACTAGTTCAGCGAAGAGATGGTGATACAAGTGCAATATGGATGGTAGATATAGGTTTTTGTAATCTGAAAATATAAAAACAGCAAGGTAGCAAGTGGTAAAAGTGAGCGTAAACGGTATTGCAATGCTAGGAAACAAGGCCTAGGGTTCATACTTTCACTAGTGCAAGTTCTCTCAACAATAATAACATACTTGGATCATATAACTATCCCTCAACATGCAACAAAGAGTCACTCCAAAGTCACTAATAGCGGAGAACAAACGAAGAGATCATTGTAGGGTACGAAACCACCTCAAAGTTATCCTTTCTGATCGATCTATTCAAGAGTCCGTAGTAAAATAACGTGAAGCTATTCTTTCCGTTCAATCTATCACAGAGTTCGTACTAGAATAACACCCTAAGACACAAATCAACCAAAACCCTAATGTCACCTAGATACTCCATTGTCACCTCAAGTATTCGTGGGTATGATTATACAATATGCATCACACAATCTCAGATTCATCTATTCAAGCAACACAAAGTACTTCAATGAGTGCCCCAAAGTTTCTACTGGAGATTCAAGACGAAAACGTGTGCCAACCCCTATGCATAGGTTCATTGAACCCGCAAGTTGATCACCAAAACATACATCAAGTAGATCACGTGAATATCCCATTGTCACCACAGATAAGCACGACAAGACATACATCAAGTGTTCTAAAATCCTTAAAGACTCAATACGACAAGACAACTTCAAGAGGAAAACTCAATTCATCACAAGAGAGTAGAGGGGGAGAAATATCATAAGATCCAACTATAATAGCAAAGCTCGCGATACATCAATATCGTATCACCTCAAGAACACGAGAGAGAGAGAGAGATAAAACACATAGCTACTGGTACATACCCTCAGCCCCGAGGGTGAACTACTCCCTCCTCCTCAGGGAGAGCGCCGGGATGATGAAGATGGCCACCGGTGAGGGATTCCCCCTCCGGCAGGGTGCCGGAACGGGCTCCTGAGAGGTTTTTGGTGGCTACAGAGGCTTGTGGCGGCGGAACTCCCGATCTGTTATGTTCCTCGATGGTTTTAGGGTATATGGGAATATATAGGCGAAAGAAGTCGGTCGGGGGAGCCATGAGGGGCCCACGAGGGTGGAGGGCGCGCCCAGGGGGTGGGCGCGCCCCCCTATCTCGTGGCCTCCTCGAAGCTTCCCTGGCTTGCACTCCAAGTTCCCTGGATTTCTTTTGTTCCAAAAATAACTTTCCCGATGGTTTCATTCCATTTGGACTCCGTTTGATATTCCTTTTCTTCGAAACATTGAAATAGGCAAGAAAACAACAATATGGGCTGGGCTTCCGGTTAATAGGTTAGTCCCAAAAATAATATAAAAGTGTATAATAAAGCCCATAAACATTCAAAACAGATAATAAAATAGCATGAATGCTTCATAAATTATAAATACGTTGGAGACATATCAACTGCTAATACCTTCAAGTATTCTTTGGCTCCCCTTGTGTTGAATCTATAAATTTGGGTTGAATACTCTACCCTCGTAAACTGTTGCGATCCCCTATACTTGTGGGTTGTCAAGACCTTTTTCTAGCGCCGTTGCCGTGGAGCATAGCTATATTTGTTGAGTCACTTGGGATTATTATCATATTATCATTATGAAGAATCTGAAGGATGCTAAGACTAAGATTTTTTTCCCTCAAAGACGAGGGGAGGTAAGGAACTGCCATCCAGTTCTGCTTTAGGTTCACCTTCTGTTATAAGTAAACTTGCAACACCACAACATGCTATTAATTCTGATATGTCAAAAGTTATTGATGATGCTACTTCTACTATGAATGCTACTCTTGATGATGCTAGTACGTTTCTTGATGATGATGTGCCACTAGGTGAATTTCTTGATGAACAAATTGCTAGAGTAAGACAACATGATATTGTTGAATCTGATGATGAACTTGAAATTGAAAATCTTGAAACACCTACTAGAACTAGTCCTCCTAGATATGAATTGCCAAAGGTACCGGAAGGTTATACTATGAGTGAGGAGGCAACTAGATATATTCTTGCTTGTAAGGATAGAGATGATCTAGAGAAATTATTATGCAAGTACAAGGAAAGATCTCTGAATTCTAAAATGAAATGTGATCCCGAGTTTGCCACTTCACCTATTGTTATTGATGATAAGGATTATGAATTCACTATCGACCCAGAGTTAATCACTAAGGATGAATCTGTTCCTTTCCATGGTTATGATACTGAAACTGTTGTGGCACATCTTACTAAGTTGAATGATATAGCCACCCTTTTTGCTCATGTTGAAAATATTCTCTATTATTATATTCTCAAGTTATTTCTGTTCTCATTAAAGGGTGATGCTAAAGTTTGGTACAATACTCTTGCTCCTGGTTGTGTGCATAGTCCCTAGGATATGATTTATTACTTCTCTAAAAAATATTTCCCTGCTCATAAGAAACAAGCTGCCTTGCAGGAAATATTTAACTTTGTGCAAATTGAAGAAGAGAGTCTACCACAAGCTTGGGGGGAGGCTTCTCCAATTACTTAATGCTTTGCCTGATCATCCTCTTAAGAAACATGAAATACTTGATATGTTCTATAATGGACTAATCGATGCTTCTAGGGACTTCCTAGATAGTTGTGCTAGTTGTGTTTTCAGGGAACGAACTATTGGGCAAGCTGAAGAATTATTGAATAACATATTGAAAAATTATGATGATTGGACTCCTCCTGAAACACCTATTAAACCCTCTCCGAAGAAGAGGGGTATCTTATATCTCAGTCCTAAAGATATGCAAGAGGAAAATAAATCTACGAAGGAGAAATTATTATAGCCGAGGATGTTAAAAATTTACCACCTATCAAAGAAATACATGGGCTTGAAGCACCACCACCACCCAACATGGTAGAGATAAAATCTTTAATGAAATTCAATGATAGTGATGATCCTCGTAATAAACATCCTAGTATGAGTTTGATAATTACATTAGAAAGCAAGATCACTTCAATTGCAAATGTTATGAAACAATTGAAATACAACTCTGACATGATAGCTCACTTAAGTGACTTGTTATTTAGAATCTCAAATGATGTTAGAGGTAGGAAAGCATGCCTCCATGGTTCAAACTCAATTAGAACAAGTTGCTAAATCTCAAAGAGAGTTACTTGACGAAATGAACAATAATATAAGTGACTTTGCTGTTAGAGTAGCAACTAGGGGAGGTAAAATGACTAAGGTACCACTTTATCCTGAGGGACACCCAAAGAGAATTGAACAGGATTCACAAAGGAACAACACCACTACACCTAGTCCTTCTAAAAATAAAAAGAAGAAGAAAAATGATAAGACTTTGCCTGCCTCTAGTGAACTTGAAATAGAAAAACCTCCTGATAATGATAATGAAGTTTCTATCTCTGATGCTGAAACTTAATCTGGTAATGAACACTCACCTTCTGATAATGAAAAAGATAATGATGAGGTTCATGAAGACACTCAACCAAATGATAAAGAACCAGATAATGATGTTGAGATAGAACCAACTATTGATCTTGATAACCCACAACCTAAGAATAAAAGATATGATAAAAGAGACTTTGTTGCTAGAAAACATGGTAAGGAAAGAGAGCCATGGGTTCAAAACCCTATGCCCTTTCCACCTAAGTCAACTAAAAAGAAAGATGATGAATAATTTGAACGCTTTGCTGAAATGCTGAGGCCAGTCTTTCCGCGTACTCGCTTGACTGATATCTTAAAAATGCCTCCTTATACTAAGTATATGAAAGACATCATCACTAATACGAGAAAAATACCGGAAGCCGAAATCTCAAGTATTCTTGCTAATTATACTTTTAAAGATGGAGTACCTAAAAAACTTGGAGATCCGGGAATACCAACTATACCTTGCTCTATTAAAAGAAACTATGTGAAAACTTCTTTATGTGATTTGGGAGCTGGTGTTAGTGTTATGACTTTCTCTTTATATAAAAGACTTGATTTGGGCTAATAAATCAACTGCCATACCTATTGGTATTTGTGAGGATGTGCCCGTTGTTGTTGCTAATGTTACTATCTTGACTGAATTTGTCATACTTGAGATGCCCGAGGATGACAACATGTCGATTATCCTTGGTAGACCCTTCTTGAATATTGCAGGGGCTGTTATTGATTGCAATAAAAGCAAGGTCACTTTTCATATCAATGGTAATGAGCATACGGTCCACTTTCCGAAGAAACAATTCCGAGTGGATGGTTTTAATGCTATTGAAAAATCTCCGACAATCACTATTGGAAGTTTTCAACTACCTCTACCTACTATCAAAAAGAAATATGAAATGCTTATTGTAAGGGACATACATATCCCCATTGAAGTAACCTAGTGATTTACGAAAGTTCTTTGGTTTCATGCTAATTGAAAGTGGTTGTTAATAAGACTTGATCAACCTTATTAATGGATCATTTGTGAGAGGTATGAAGTTGATGAATTTAGTAAGCACTACCTTCTGTCCCTACCTTTTGTTTTCTATTTTTCTTAGTTAAATAAAATAAATTGCCATGCTTTGTCTGTTTTCTGAGTTTTCCTTGCAATACAAAAATGACCCAAAAATAAAAGTTCTCAGAATGCCCTGAAAATTTTACACGATTTTTTTCTGAATATTTATAAATTTCTGGTGCAAATAATATAAGTGGGAGGTGCACCAGGACCCCTAGACGCTCCCTGGTGGGTGCTGCCCACCTGGTGGGCCCCCTCACTTACTTCTTCTTCCCACATCACTCCATTCACCCATAAAAGAAATCACTATCACACACTCTCTCTCTCTGTCTCTCTCGTGTTCTTGCTCCTGAAACCACGAATTTCGATCTATTTGCTCGAAGCTCCGTTTCCGAAATTGTTCTGGGGATTTGTTGCTTGGTATGTGACTCCTCCATGTGTCCAGTTAGTTTTTATTATAGTGGTTTATATTTAGAATAATTAGCTACTCTTGGTGCTGCTGTAGATGAGCTTGCATGTTGAATTCTTAGAGTTCTAAGTAGTTTGAATGCTTCCTATGGCCTCTATACATCCCTATGAGTAGTTGCTATCATTCTTGTGAAGTTTTGTTATTAAATTTTTCGTGACCAAATTTTTTCAGAAAATTGTACGCGAGCATTATGAACTTCTTTGGAAGGAGTTCTTCAAGGAGGAGATCCTCGGAGGCATCTTCTAGCAGCAGCTCCGTTCGTTGGTCCTATGTTGAACCAAGTGAAAGTTCCATTTGAAGTGCCACCACCAAAACATGCTTATCGCCATGCAACAATTACATGGTGAGAGTTGGTATTAAGGAGGAATTTGAGCAATTAGTTCACAATGCTGAGCTCGGTCCCTACATTTCAGATAAGTGCGACCAACACCTCATCCTCACCGAATCATTTGTCAAAGAATTTAAATTCTTTCCCCGTGTGTCTAGGGTGTCTTTTAAACTTTATGATAATCCATTTACCATTTCTCTAGAAAGGTTTGCTCACCTCTGCAAAGTCCCATTCTGGGGTTAGCTCGATGAGCCACCTAGGTCAGAGTTTGAAGCATTCTTGACTAGCCTTTGCTTTGGTGAAACTAGGGGAGTGACGCAAGGTAGAATAAAGAGCATACATTTTCCTGCAATTTAGTACTTCACATTATTTAATGGAAAATGTATAGTAGGCAAGCAAGACTGTAGTATGCTTTGTGCTCCAGACTTGAGCCTCATACGCGTTGCTCTCACCGGTGAAAGGAGTTATAACCTTGGAGCGATTGTTGCACGCAGACTGTAGCATAATGCTAACAGTGGCTATTTCTATGGCGGAATTTATGCCACGCATTTAGCACGAGAGCTGAGTGTTTCACCTTTGCCCTTTGACCCTATCCTACCCATGCAGTATTTACACTTTGATGCTTTAAAAAGCCATAAGATCCTCAAAGGAAAAAAATTCATGACTTCACTTACAATCTGTTGTTTAACCAAACTTCTGTTGTACACACATATTTTCCTGTGCCTAGTCTTTTTGACTATCACAGCAGAGAAAGATATTTTGTTCTTGAGAGCGAGGCTTGAGATGACAACGCAACAGTGGAGGCAGCATGGCAAGCTGAGGCATCCGCACCGAGAGCCTCCGTGAGCTACCACGCCGACTACCATCCAGGCTACTGACTGATTACCAAGTTAGGCTAAAAGCCTAAGCTTGGGGGAGTACGTATTTCCATCGACATTACATTCATGTTCATACATTTCATTCCAGTTATCAGTGTCCACACTTTTTCATTGTATCATCCATGTTTAATTTATTTTCTCGCTTTCTTCTTTTGTGTTTGAAAAACTTTGAGAAAATCCAAAAATATGTTTCTTGCTTCTTTTTGATTTTTCTTCCTAGTTTAAATTATTGTAACACTAAAAAAGAAAACCCAAAAAGATTTCCTTTTTCTTCTTTTACTTGTTGAGAGCTTTCCTGTGTAAATAGTTTTTCTTGTTTTTGCTTTTTCCCTTTTTCGTCTTCTTGCTTTCAAAAAACCCAAAACTCCAAAACTATTTCAGTGTGTTTCTCTGAATTTCTTTTTCTTTTATCGAGTCATACCGAGGAGAAGACCACTATGAAAATATTGAGTGGCTCCCATTTGCATTATTGATCTAACAAAGAGCCCATATTACCTTGTCTTCTCCTCTTGAATAAAATGTTTGCAGATTCCAGCTTGGTCCACGACACTCTTGCACTATTATTATTTCAAATTGTTCGGTCATGCAAGTGAAAGGAAATAATGACGATATTAGATGAACTCGCCGTGGTAGAGAGAAATGGGTATGAACTCGACTTGTTCTGTTTTTTTAAATATGTTTAACCTAGTATCCATGCTTCAGTCTATTATGATCAAACATGTTTAAAATGACAATTAGAGATTATAGTTTCTCATGCCATGCATAAGTAGCTAGGAGTGAATAATGACTTATCTTGGATATCAACATTGTGGTAAAATGATTGTGATGTAGTATGATGATATGGTATCCTCCTCTGAATGTTCGAGTGGCTTGACTTGGCACATGTTCATGCATGTAGTTGAATGAAAACCAACATAGCCTCTATGATATTTGCTACCTCTTGAGCTTGCATTGGTTTTTCCCTTGAAGAGGAAAGGGTGATGCAGCAAAGTAGAGTAAGTATTTCCCTCAGTTTTGAGAACCAAGGTATCAATCCAGTAGGAGACGACACACAAGTCACCTAGTACCTGCACAAACAATCAAGAACCTTGCAACCAACATGATAAAGGGGTTGTCAATCCCTTCACGGTCACTCGCAAAAGTGAGATCTGATAGAGATAATAAAGTAAATATTTTTGGTATTTTTGTTGTATAGATTGAAAAGTAAAGATTGGAAAATAGTAAACGAGATGCAATATAATGGAAAAGAGATGTAATATAATAGGAACGAGACCCGGGGGCCATAGGTTTCACTAGTGGCTTCTCTCAAGATAGTATGTATTACGGCGGGTGAACAAATTACTGCCGACCAATTGATAGAAAAGCGCATAGTTATGAAGATATCTAAGGCAATGATCATAAACATAGGCATCACGTCGGTGTCAAGTAGACCGAAATGATTCTGCATCTACTACTATTACTTCACACGTTGACCACTATCCAACATGTATCTAGAGTATTAAGTTCATAAGAACGGAGTAACACATTAAGCAAGATGACATGATGTAGAGGGATAAACTCAAACAATATGATATAAACCCCATCTTTTTATCCTCGATGGCAACAATACAATACGTGCCTTGCTGCCCCTACTGTCACTGGGAAAGGACACTGCAAGATTGAACCCAAAGCTAAGTGATACGTCCATTTTGCATCATGCTTTTATATCAATATTTATTGCATTATGGGCTGTTATTACACATTATATCTCAATACTTATGGCTATTCTCTCTTATTTTACAAGGTTTACCATGAAGAGGGAATCTTTGGCAGTGGAATTCAGCGGGAAAAGGGGCAAACATTGGAAACCTATTCTGCACTGCTCGAAAAATCCTGAAATTCCACGAAACTTATTTTTGGAATTAATAAGAATTATTGAGCGGAAGAAACACCTCAGGGGGCCCACACCCTGGCCAGGAGGGTGGGAGGCACGCCCACCCCTACTGGGCGCGCCCCCTGTCTCCTGGTCCCCCTGGTGGCCCCCCGGTGTCCATCTTCTGCTATATGAAGGCTTTTACCCTGGAAAAAATCATGGGCAAGCTTATGGGACGAAACTCCGCTGCCACGAGGCGGATCCTTGGCGGAACCAATCTAGGGCTCCAGCGGAGCTGTTCTACCGGGGACACTTCCCTCCGGGAGGGGGAAATCATCACCATCGTCATCACCAACGATCCTCTCATCGGGAGGGGGTCAATCTCCATCAACATCTTCACCAGCACCATCTCCTCTCAAAACCCTAGTTCATCTCTTGTATCCAATCTTGTATCAAAACCACAAATTGGCACCTCTGGGTTGCTAGTAGTGTTGATTACTCCTTGTAGTTGATGCTAATTGGTTTACTTGGTGGAAGATCATATGTTCAGATCCTTAATGCATATTATCACTCCTCTGATTATGAACATGAATATGCTTTGTGAGTAGTTACGTTTGTTCCTGAGGACATGGGTGAAGTCTTGCTATTAGTAGTCATGTGAATTTGGTATTCGTTCGATATTTTGATGAGATGTATGTTGTCTTTCCTCTAGTGGTGTTATGTGAACGTCGACTACATGAAACTTCACCATTATTTGGGCCTAGAGGAAGGCATTGGGAAGTAATAAGTAGATGATGGGTTGCTAGAGTGACAGAAGCTTAAACCCTAGTTTATGCGTTGCTTCGTTAGGGGCTGATTTGGATCCATATGTTTAATGCTGTGGTTAGGTTTACCTTAATACTTCTTTTGTAGTTGCGGATTCTTGCACTAGGGGTTAATCATAAGTGGGATGCTTGTCCAAGTAAGGGCAGTACCCAAGCACCGGTCCACCCACATATCAAATTATCAAAGTACCGAACGCGAATCATATGAACGTGATGAAAACTATCTTGATGATAATTCCCATGTGTCCTCGGTAGCTCTTTTCTCATTATAAGAAGTTGTCCAGGCTTATCCTTTGCTACAAAAGGATTGGGCCACCTTGCTGCACTTTATTTACTTTTATTGATTGTTACTCTTTACAATTTATCTTATCACAAAACTATCTATTACCTACAATTTCAGTGCTTGCAGAGAAGACCTTACTGAAAACCGCTTATCATTTCCTTCTGCTCCTCGTTGGGTTCGACACTCTTATTTATAGAAAGGACTACGATAGATACCCTACACTTGTGGGTCATCAAGACTCTTTTCTGGCGCCGTCTTTTCTGGCGCCTTTGAAGGGGAATGTAGCACTTTTGGTGAGTGGAACTTTGTAAGGAAACATTTATATAGTGTGCTGAAATTTTCTGTTACTTGTCACTATGGAAACTAATCCTTTGAGGGGCTTGTTCGGGGCATCTTCACCCCGACCAGAAGAGCAAAGAGTTGCTCCTCAACCTACTGAACTTTTTGAAAATATTTACTTTGAGATACCTTCGGGTATGATAGAGAAACTGCTAGCTAATCCATTTGCAGGAGATGGAACATTGCATCCCGATTTACACCTTATCTTTGTGGATGAAGTTTGTGGATTATTTAAGCTTGCAGGTATTCCCAATGATGTTGTCAAAAGGAAGGTCTTCCCTTTATCTTTGAAGGGAGATGCATTGACATGGTATAGGCTATGTGATGATACGAGATCTTGGAATTATAAACGATTGAAGTTGGAATTTCACCAGAAGTTCTAGCCTATGCATCTTGTTCATCGTGATCGCAATTACATATATAATTTCTGGCCTCGCGAAGGAGAAAGCATCGCTCAAGCATGGGGGAGGCTTAAGTCAATGTTATATTCATGCCCCAATCACGAGCTCTCTAGAGAAATGATTATTCAAAAAATTTATGCTCGGCTTTCTCGATCGCAACCTGCTTGATACTTCCTGTGCTGGTTCTTATATGCTGAAGACTATTGATTTCAAATGGGACTTATTGGAAAGAATTAAACGCAACTCTGAAGATTGGGGTTCCGACGATGGTAAGGAGTCAGGTATGACACCTAAGTTCGATTGTGTTAAATCTTTTATGGATACCGATGCTTTTCGTGGATTTAGCACTAAGTATGGACTTGACTCTGAGATAGTAGCTTCTTTCTGTGAATCTTTTGCTACTCACGTCGATCTCCCTAAAGAGAAGTGGTTTAAATATAATCCTCCCGTTGAAGTAAAAGTAGTTGCACCTATTACAGTTGAAGAAAAGACTGTCACCTATAGTGATCCTATTGTTCCTACTACTTATGTTGAGAAACCTCCTTTTCCTGTTAGGATAAAAGATCATGTTAAAACTTCGGCTGTTGTTCGTAAGAGTAATACTAGGACTTATACCCCTCCTGAGCAAATCAAAGTTAACCTAGTATTGCTATGGTTAAAGATCACTTGGATGATGAATTAGATGGGCATGTTATTTATTTCTGTGGTGAGACTGCTAATATTTGTAGACCAGATGCTAGGATACATAGACCTGTGGTAGGCATGCCTGTTATTTCTGTTAAGATAGGAGATCATTGTTATCATGGTTTATGTGATATGAGTGCTAGTGCTAGTGCGATACCATATGACTTATATAAACAAATTATGCATGACATTGCACCCGTTGAATTGGAAGACATTGATGTTACTATTAAGCTTGCTAATAGGGATACCATTAAACGAGTTGGGATAGTTAGAGATGTTGAAGTCTTGTGTGGGAAGGTTAAATACCCTGCTGATTTTCTTGTTCTTGGTTCGCCACAAGATGATTTTTGTCCCATTATTTTTGGTAGACCCTTCTTGAATACAGTTAATGCTAAGATTGATTGTGAAAAGGATACTGTTACAATTGGCTTAGAGGGTATGTCTCATGAGTTTAATTTTGCTAAGTTTCGTAGACAACCTCGTGATAGAGAATCACCTAGTAAGGATGAGATTATTGGTCTTGCTTCCATTGCTGTACCTCCTATTGATCCGTTAGAACAATATTTGCTAGAACATGAAAACGAAATGTTTATGAAGGAAAGAAGGGAAATAGATGAAGTGTTCCTTAAACAGGAACCTATGTTGAAACACAACCTTCCCGTTGAAATTCTTGGGGATCCCCCTCCACCCAAGGGTGATCCCGTGTTTGAACTCAAACCATTACCTGATAACCTTAAGTATGCTTATCTTGATGAAAAGAAAATATATCCTGTTATTATTAGTGCTAACCTTTCAGAGCAAGAAGAAGAAAGATTATTGAAAACTCTGAAGAAGCACCGCACTGCTGTTGGATATACTCTGGATGATCTTAAGGGCATTAGTCCCACGTTATGCCAACACAAGATTAATTTGGAGGCCAATGCTAAACCAGTTAGAGATCCTCAACGACGACTGAATCCCAAGATGAAAGAAGTGGTAAGAAAGGAGATACTAAAGTTCCTTGAGGCAGGTATAATTTATCCCGTTGCTGATAGTGAATGGGTAAGCCTTGTCCACTATGTTCCTAAAAAGGGAGGTATTACCGTTGTTCCTAATGATAAAGATGAATTGATCCCGCAAAGAATTATTACAGGTTATAGGATGGTAATTGATTTCCGTAAATTAAATAAAGCCAGTAAGAAAGATCATTACCCTTTACCTTTTATTGATCAAATGCTAGAAAGACTATCCAAACACACATAGTTTTGCTTTCTAGATGGTTATTCTGGTTTCTCTCAAATACCTGTATCAGCTAAGGATCAACCAAAAACTACTTTTACTTGCCCTTTTGGTACCTTTGCTTATAGACGTATGCCTTTTGGTTTATGTAATGCACCGGCTACCTTTCAAAGATGTATGATGGCTATATTCTCCGACTTTGGTGAAAAGATTTGTGAGGTATTCATGGATGATTTATCCGTTTATGGATCCTCTTTTGATGATTGCTTGAGCAACCTTGATCGAGTTTTGCAGAGATGCGAAGACACTAGTCTCGTCCTGAATTGGGAAAAGTGTCACTTTATGGTTAATGAAGGCATTGTCTTGGGGCATAAGATTTCCGAGAGAGGTATTGAAGTTGATAAAGCTAAAGTTGATGCTATTGAAAAGATTCCATGTCCCAAGGACATAAAAGGTATAAGAAGTTTCCTTGGTCATGCCGGTTTTATAGGAGGTTCATTAAGGACTTTTCTAAAATCTCTAGGCCTCTGACTAATTTATTGCAAAAAGATATTCCTTTTGTCTTTGATGATGATTGTGTAGAAGCATTTGAAATACTTAAGAAAGCTTTGATCACTGCACTTATTGTTCAGCCACCTGATTGGAATTTACCCTTTGAAATTATGTGTGATGCTAGTGATTATGCTGTAGGTGCTGTTCTAGGGCAAAGAGTTGATAAGAAATTGAATGTTATCCAGTATGCTAGTAAGACTCTTGATACTGCCCAGAGAAATTATGCTACTACTGAAAAAGAATTCTTAGCAGTTGTGTTTGCATGTGATAAGTTTAGACCTTATATTGTTGGGTCCAAAGTTACTATTCACACTAATAATGCTGCTATTAAATATCTTATGGAAAAGAAAGATGCTAAGTCTAGACTCATTAGATGGGTTCTCTTGCTCCAAGAATTTGATTTGCATATTATTGATAGAAAGGGAGCTGAGAACCCCGTTGTAGACAACTTGTCTAGGTTAGAGAATGTTCTTGATGACCCACTGCCTATTGATGATAGCTTTCCTGATGAACAATTAGCGGTCGTTAATGCTTCTCGTACTGCTCCTTGGTATGCTGATTATGCTAATTACATTGTTGCTAAGTTTATACCTCCTAGTTTCACATACCAGCAAAAGAAAAAGTTCTTTTATGATTTAAGACATTAATTTTGGGATGACCCACACCTTTATAAAGAAGGAGTAGATGGTGTTATTAGACGTTGTGTACCTGAGCATGAGCATGAACAAATCCTATGCAAGTGTCACTCTGAATCCTCTAAAGGACACCACGCTGGAGATAGAACTGCACATAAGGTACTGCAATCTGGTTTTTATTGGCCTACTCTCTTCAAAGATGCTCGTAAGTTTGTCTTATCTTGTGATGAATGCCAAAGAATTGGTAATATTAGTAGACGCCAAGAAATGCCTATGAATTATTCTCTTGTTATTGAACTGTTTGATGTTTGGGGCTTTGATTATATGGGACCTTTTCCTGCCTCTAATGGTTATACACATATTTTAGTTACTGTTGATTACGTTACTAAGTGGGTAGAAGCTATTCCAACTAGTAGTGTTGATCATAACACTTCTATTAAAATGCTTAATGAAGTTATTTTTCTGAGGTTTTGAGTCCCTAGATATCTTATGACTGATGGTGGTTCACATTTTATTTATGGTGCTTTCCATAAGATGCTTGCTAAGTATGATGTTAATCATAGAATCACATCTGCTTATCATCCGCAGTCTAGTGGTCAAGTAGAGTTGAGCAATAGAGAGCTCAAATTAATTTTGCAAAAGACTATGAATAGATCTAGAAAGAATTGGTCCAAAAAACTTGATGATGCACTATGGGCCTATAGAACTGCATACAAAAATCCTATGGGTATGTCTCCACATAAGATGGTTTATGGAAAAGCTTGTCATTTACCTCTAGAACTTGAACATAAAGCATATTGGGATATGAAAGAGCTCAACTATGACTTCAAACTTGCCTGTGAGAAGAGGTTGTTTGATATTAGCTCACTTGATGAATGGAGAACCCAAGCATATGAGAATGCCAAGCTATTCAAAGAAAAAGTCAAACGCTGGCATGACAAAAGGATACAAAAGCGTGAGTTTAACGTAGGTGATTATGTGTTATTATTCAACTCTCATTTAAGATTTTTTGCAGGAAAACTTCTCTCTAAATGGGAAGGCCCTTACGTTATCGAGGAGGTCTATCATTCTGGTGCCATAAAAATCAACAACTTCGAAGGCACAAGTCCGAGGGTGGTGAACGGTCAAAGAATTAAACATTATATCTCAGGTAATCCTATCAATGTTGAAACTAACATTATTGAAATCGTAACCCCGGAGGAATACATAAGGGAAACTTTCCAGAACGTTCCAGACTCCGAAAAGGAATAGGTATGAGGTACGGTAAGTAAACCGACTCCAAAACAATTCTAATGGCAATTTTTATTAGTTTTGGAATATTTAAGAGTTTTAGGAAGAAAGAAGTAGTCAGGGAAGGACACGAGGCCTCCACGAGGGTGGAGGGCGCGCCCCCTGTCTCGTGGAAACCTCATGTGCCTCCCGGACTCCGTTTTCTTGCATGTTATGTATTTTGGTCGGTAAAAATTCTTTATATAAACCCCCGAAGGTTTTGACCACCGTATCACGCAAATATCCTCTATTTTTGTTTCAAGCTGTTCTGTTTCAGATCCCGAGCAATATGTCGTCTCAGGATTCGGAAGGAGAGAGCTATGTGGCTGATTACCTTGCAGACCCTAAGGTCTACGGGGACTTGGGGCATGATGGCTGGACCTTTGAACAAGAGGAAGACTATGAGCCTTAGGGAAAGGAGGAGACGAGTTCAGACGAGGATGAAGCCCCATTAGCTCAGCCTGGGGACATGCATGTGGAGTTTAAAAAGTCAAGCCTCCCTGACAGAGCAAAGAAGCCAAAGATCGAGTTTATCCCTTTTCGTTTCTTGCAGGAAAATAAACAGGAATTCTGCAAACGAGTATTAAGCCTTGAGCAGGAGATCGAGGACCTAAAAGAGCAAAATACTGTACTCAAGCGTAAATTGAGGAACAAGCCTACATCATCAACAACTCCTACTTCACCACCTCTGAGGACATTATTACATGGGTATGGGCACTCCCCTTGGCAACTGCCAAGCTTGGGGGAGGTGCCCCGGTATCGTATCACCATCACACTCCTATCTTTATAGTTTTATTTAGTTCGATCCTTTTAGTAGTATCTTTGATCTAGTAGATTGAAGTTTTGATATCAAGTAGTTTTGAGTTTTGCTTTGTGATCTCTTTACGTAATCGAGTCCGTGAGCTATCTATAATAAAGATTAGTGTTGAGTCAAGGGCTTTGCTATCTTGCTATGATCTTGAGAAAGTAGAAAGAATAAAAGAGTTCATATTGATCTTATGGTTAGTGATAACTTCACACATAGAAAGTATGAGGCATAAAAGTTGTTGAGAGTTGATAAACGTAGTTTTGGTCATCGTTGCAATTAATAGGAAGTAATAAGGAAAGATAGGTTCACATATAAATACACTATCTTGGACACCTTTTATGATTAGGAGCACTCATTAAGTATGACATGCTAAAAGAGTTGACGTTGGACAAGGAAGACAACGTAATGGTTTATGTTTTCTCACATCTCAGTTAAAGTATATTGTCATTGACCTTCCAAACATGTTGAGCTTGCCTTTCCCCCTCATGCTAGCCAAATTCCTTGCACCAAGTAGAGATACTACTTGTGCTTCCAAATATCCTTAAACCCAGTTTTGCCATGAGAGTCCACCATACCTACATATGGATTGAGTAAGATCCTTCAAGTAAGTTATCATGTTGCAGACAATAAAAATTGCTATCTAAATATGTATGACTTATTAATGCAGAGAAAATAAGCTTTATACGATCTTGTTGTGGAAGCAATAAAAGCGACGGACTGCATAATAAAGGTCCACATACAAGGGGCAATATAAAGTGACGTTCTTTTGCATTAAGATTTTGTGCATCCAACCCTAAACGCACATGACAACCTCTGCTTCCCTCTGCGAAGGGCATATCTTTTACTTTATGTTTTTACTTTATGCTTGAGTTAAGGTGATCTTCACCTTTCCCTTTTTCATTTTATCCTTTGGCAAGCTCTTCGTGTTTGAAAGATCATGATACATATATCCAATTGGATGTAAGTTAGCATGGGCTATTATTGTTGACATCACCTAAAGGTGAATACGTTGGGAGGCAACACAATAAGCCCCTATCTTTCTCAGTGTCCGGTTGAAACTCCATAACCACAAGTATTGTGTGAGTGTTAGCAATTGTAGAAGACTACATGATAGTTGAGTATGTGGGCTCGTTGAAAAGCTCTATTCTTGACTCTTTCTGATGTTATGATAAATTGCAATTGCTTCAATGACTGAGATTATAGTTTGTTAGTTCCCAATGAAGTTTCCGAACCATACTTGACATTGTGAATTGATTGTCACTTGAGTATAAAAGTCATATGATAAAATCTATATATGTTGCTGTTATAAGAATGATCATGATGCCCTCATGTCCGTATTTCATTTTTATCGACACCTCTATCTCTAAACATGTGGACATATTTTTCGATTTTGGCTTCCGCTTGAGGACAAGCGAGGTCTAAGCTTGGGGGAGTTGATACGTCCATTTTGCATCATGCTTTTATATCAATATTTATTGCATTATGGGCTGTTATTACAAATTATATCTCAATACTTATGGCTATTCTCTCTTATTTTACAAGGTTTACCATGAAGAGGGGAATGACGGTGGAATTGGAATTTGGAAAAGGGCAAACATTGAAACCTATTCTGACTTGCTCCAAAAATCCTGAAACACCACGAAACTTATTTTGGAATTAATAAGAATTATTGAGCGGAAGAAACACCTCGGGGCCCACACCTGGCCAGGGAGGGGGGGGGCGCGCCACCCCCTGGCGCGCCTTGTCTCCTGGGCCCCTGGTGGCCCCCCGTGTCCATCTTTCGCTATATGAAGGCTTTACCTGGAAAAATCATGGGCAAGCTTACGGACGAAACTCCGCCGCCACGAGGCGGAACCTTGGCGGAACGAATATAGGGCTCCAGCGGAGCTGTTCTGCCGGGGACACTTCCCTCCGGGAGGGGGAAATCATCACCATCGTTGTTGGTGTCAAAACCGGCGGATCTCGGGTAGGGGGTCCCGAACTGTGCGTCTAGGCGGATGGTAACAGGAGACAAGGGACACGATGTTTTTACCCAGGTTCGGGCCCTCTCGATGGAGGTAATACCCTACTCCTGCTTGATTAATATTGATGATATGGGTAGTACGAGAGTAGATCTACCACGAGATCAAGGAGGCTAAACCCTAGAAGCTAGCCTATGGTATGATTTTTGTTCGTCCTACGGACTAAAACCCTCCGGTTTATATAGACACCGGATAGGTTAGGGTTACCCAAAGTCGGTTACAATGGTAGGAGATCAACATATCCGTATCGCCAAGCTTGCCTTCCACGCTAAGGAAAGTCCCATCCGGACACGGGACGAAGTCTTCAATCTTGTATCTTCATAGTCTTGGAGTCCGGCCGTGATGATAGTTCGGCTATCCGGACACCCCCTAGTCCAGGACTCCCTCAGCAGCCCCTGAACCAGGCTTCAATGACGATGAGTCCGGCGCGCATATTGTCTTCGGCATTGCAAGGCGGGTTCCTCCTCCGAATACTTCATAGAAGGTTTTGAACATAAGGATAGTGTCCGGCTCTGCAAAACAAGTTCCACATACCACCGTAGAGAGAATAACATTTGCACAGATCTGCTAACGTATTCCGCGGCGTGACATCACACCACGGCCGGGCCTTTATATGAATCGTTTTCTTTGTTCCACCTCGGTAGCGTTTAGCGAGGCGGTTTCCTTGGCACGTCTTATCAAAGCATAGATCGTGCCCCCTTATTCCGGGATTCTCATCAATACGGACGTGGGTAACCCATCCGCGCCATAGATTACGGCGCTTGGGAGATAAGCGAGTTTTACCAGGCTGGTGGGGGACGCATAGCTTCCTCCGTCCATATAAGGGGATAAGGATCCACCTTTTCACCTACGCCTTCTTCCTCCTTTGCTCATCCATTTCCGCACACTCGAGCTCCAGCGCCCAAGTCCGCACATCCCACCTCAACCTTCTCCAACCATGTATGGAGCGGGAGGTAGGTGGATGGCCTCCTCCGTCATGGAGGGGCACATCACAAGACTGCGAGAGGCTGGATATTTGTCCGGCGACATCGCGCACAGGCTGCCCGACGCGGGACAGCTCATTCCAACCCCCAGGCCCCATGAGAGGGTGGTGTTTCTCCCCCACTTCCTCCACGGACTAGGTTTTCCACTTCACCCATTTGTCCGGGGGCTCATGTTCTACTATGGCCTGGACTTCCACGACCTGGCCCCAAATTTCATCCTCAACATCTCAGCGTTTATCGTCGTGTGCGAGGCCTTCCTCTGCATCCAGCCCCACTTCGGCCTATGGCTGAAGATCTTCAACGTCAGGCCGAAGGTTGTGGGAGGCCGCTGCGGAGTCTTGAGGCGCCATGGTTGGCAAGATGGCCAAAGTCCCATGGCTCGAGGGCGCCTTCGTGGAGACAATAAAGGGGTGGCAATCGGGGTGGTTCTACATCACGAGCCCCGCGACCCCGAATGGGTGGCGGCCCCCGAATTCAGATCTGGCTTCCCCACATGGCTCTCGTCATGGAAAGAGACGGGCCTGACGTGGGGGAATTCGGACGAGACATCCGGACTCCAAACATGCGTCCGAAACCTGGTGGACAAGAATCTTAGGCTTGTCGATGTAATCCAGGTGATGCTCATCCGCCGGATTCTCCCATGCCAACAACGGGCCTTTAATTGGTGGGAGTTTGATCCGGCACAACACCGAACCTTGAGCCGGCAGTTCGACACTACGTACGAAGACGCCTGGAAGGTGCTGTTCAAGGGCGCCGAAGCCCTAGCATCCGCTAACAAAGATCACGGATACAGCTCGCGGCGTCAGGCCGGCGAGGTAAGTTATTTTATCCTTTACGGGACTCTTTTTTCATAGATTGACTCTATGTGGGATCTAAAACTCCCAGAACTTTGACAGGACTGGCTGAAGACGTCCGGACAGATTAACTATCCAGTTCCTTTGCTGGAAGACCCAGCGGACGCCCAATTGACGGGGCTGCTGGCTCCGGCACCCCATGTGGTGCCGGAGAAGAAGGCCAAGAAGGAGGCCATGGGAACTCGAAGGAGCTCCCGACGCCAGGTGCTGTCAGATTCTGAAGCAGAATCTTCTCCTGAGGACGAGGAGGAGGAAAAAGAAGCTTCTCCCCTAGCGGGGGAGGAGAGGAAAAGGAAGGCCGCCCCAACTGGGGAGGCCGGAGGGTCCAAGAAGGGAAGAACCCTTCCTCCGGACTTCTCCACCAACATCGACAGCGACGAGGAGGATTGGCCAACAAGGGCCAAGCCCCTGGCGAGATCGTAAGTGTCCGGATACCCATGACTTTTTTATTATTGCATAGTGTTCTCTAATGTCGAACAATTATGCAGCCCGCCCAAGAGCGAGCTAGCCGCTTCGACGAGCGGGTCCCTGGGGTCGTCGGAAATGGAGAGTACTTCGCTTCCGACCGCCTCCTCGCCTCACGCTGCGGACGACGCCGAGGTGGTGCCCCAAGGGGGGCCTGGTCAAGAGGAGGTGGCGCAGAGACGCCACAAGGCAACCTCCCGGACTCAGCGCTGGGGCAAGACCCCAGGGGCTCTAAGCACGACCCTTGTCCGGACTCCATGCCGGAACCTTCAGCGTTCCGAGTCCGCAAGCGGTCCTTCGTAAGAAGGTAAGGCGCCGGTGTCCTCCGCCCAACGGAGGCACCAGATAAGCATCTTGGGCGCTTAACAGCGCCTCCATCGAGGAGGAGCACCGCATTGTTATGAGTGCGGTGATCCGGACAGTTCGATCCGCCAAGAGCGGGCTGACCGAAGCCTGTACCAGCCTTCTAACGGGCTTTGAGGTAAGTTTTAGAATATGTAAAATATTTACCACATAGACAGTAGCTCGATGCTTAGTTCGGTGTTGGAAAGAAAAGCGGACTAAGGATCTAAAACGATATACGCAGAGTCTAACATAAGTATGTCAATATGGGAATGCAGGCTGCGCTGCTGACCTCTGCCGCCAGACCGATCATGGAGGTCAATGCATCAAGCAGAACCTCGGCGGTCCGAGAACGAGCTCGGACAAGCCAAGAAGCAGCTCGAGGACAAGGAAGGTAAGTAATACCTTATTAAAGAAATACCTTATAGAAAAAGGTTTTGGTTGCAAAAAATAACAGGAATAACATGGGTACTGCAGGGGCCACAAACGAGGTGGCGACCCTGAAGGAAGCGGTGTCCGTGGCCGAAAACAAAGCGACTGCGGAACGGACCGAGCGAGAGAAGGGGGAGGCACAGCTGGCGGAGGTGCGGTAAGAGCTCCAGACTCTCGTGGAAAAACACGAGGGTTTGGAGCGTGACTCGAAGACCCGAGAGTCCGAGCTTGCCTCGGCTCTTGAGAGTGCCAAAGCTGCTAAGGCCGAGGCCCAAAAAGCCCTCCAAGAAATTGAAGCATTAAAGAAGATAGCGGCGGGTAAGGCATTCTTTATGCAAAGCAAGCATGTGAAAGTGAATTACCTATTACTTACCCGGATTCGGAGCTCTCCAGGAGCATTCGCAGATTTGCCCCGCAGTGTGTCTGATGCTGCCGCATTCTACTGCGCCAAGGAGGGGAGCTCAATGGAGAAAGTGTTCTGGTCTCAATATGCTGAGGCCGGACATCCGGTGCCCCTAAGCGACCAGCTAAAGCAGTTGGTCGAGCTCCACAAGGTCGCCGAACAGGCCATGCAGGGTGTAACATCCCAAAATTCTAAATTTTGGAATGTTATAAACACATAGATAGATTTGATTGATTGCTTGATTGATTGACTGAAAGTGAGTGAATTAGAAACTTTTTGAAAGTTAAATGAGAGGGAATAAAAGGACTTTCCCAAGCTTTCATTTTTGCTTTTATGATCTTCGGGAATTCAAATTCTTTTCATCACAAAAACCCTGGAGAGAAGATGACATGACTTCTTCCATTTATTTAAATGACAAGGGGTGTTGAAAATATTTGAATTTCATTTGAGAATATTTCCAATCCTGAAACTTTATGCAACTTAATGATTTTCACGAGCGAAGATAAAATGACTTCTTCAAAACATATGAAATATGAGTTGGGAGTTTCAAAGAATTAAATTCAAAGTTCCTTTGAATTTATTTTCAATTGGAGTTATTTGAGTTTTATTCAAATTATTTTCTCCAAAATAAAATATATGGAAAATAGGGTAACATGATTCCCTACATCAGAAAATTGGAGAGAAATTAATTTGAAGTCATTTTGGTATTTTAAAATGATTTTTATTGGATTTTATTGGACCAGTAGCACTGTGTGAATTATTAAAATTTGTGTGGATTTTATTTGACATTAGAATAATGTTCATCTTGTAGGAAATATTTTTCTGCAAATTTTGATATATTATATGCCTATATAAAAGTTTTAAATTTTTTTTGTTTTAGTTTGTGAAATTTTGTTAATATATATATATATATATATATATATATATATATATATATATATATATATATATATATATATATATATATATATATATATATATATATATATATATATATATATATATATATATAGCATGGGCAGGCCCAAGCCACCACCAACCACCGCCATCGCACACACACACCTAGGGGCGAGGAGCCAAGGTTTCCTATTCTTTTACAAATCCTAGTAGGATTTGATCCCGTTTCGTTATTCCGTTTATTCCGATTTGTTTCTAGATCTTTTCCCTCTTTGTTTCCTAATCCTAGTCTATTTCTTGTCCCCTACCCCAAGCAAAGCCTCCCCTCCCCAATATAAATACCCAAGCACCCCCCCCCTCCAACACATCAAACCAACACCTCTCCTCTCCTCTCCTCTCCTCTCCGCAGCAGCAGCAGTGCAGCACCACCGCCGCCGCTTGCCACCGCCGCCGCCAAGTGCTGCCGCTGCGCCCTCGACCTCTCCTGAGGTTTATATGATCTCCTCTCCACCGTCCCGTGATCTCCTTTCCTCTAGGAGCAACCGCAACATCGGATCCGATCTTCTTCCCCAACTCCGACGACTACTCCGGTGAGATCCACGAAATCCCGTAATTCATTTTTTCAGAAAATAGCAATCTTAGAAAATTCATATCTTTTAGAGTTTTTAGTATTTTTGAGTGATTCCAATTGCTATGTGTCACAAATTTGCTGAAGTTTCTGTTAGTGTCTCTGGATTTCACATTTTAGCAGTTTAAATTTGTGTTTGTATGAATTTTCTCAAATCACTAGATTTGAGCTATTTTGAGTTAGGAATATTATTTTTGACCGATTCTTTTTGCTCCTGGTCTCTAGGACCTTTGTTTATCCAGTAGTATTTAGTATTTTATTTCTAGGTTAATTTAAATTAGGTTTTAGCAAAACAGTACTGTTTTATTATTAGTTCTGTTTTAGCTTTTTCTTTATTGTTTTTATTAGTTTTAAATTATTTCTTTTGTCACTTTTGACAAAATTAGTTGTGTTTCTGTTAGACAACAGGAGAAAAATATATTTTATTTTAAAAATTTATTTTCCTTAGTTTTGTATGAAACCTTCTATAGGTCATAGTTAGAGTTTTATAAAAGCTTTTTATTTGTTTCTTTTTGCAAATGAAATTTTATGAAAAAATACTTTCTGTTAAATTAGTTATTTTACATTTTATTTTCTGTTAATTTATTAGTTTAGTATTTTAATTGTTGTTAAGTTTTTACTTACGACAAAACTATATTAGATGTTTGTAGCAAAGTCATAGATCTTCTTTAGTAGTTTTTCTTTGTAGTTTTATTTGAAGTTTCTTTTGATTTTGTTTGAGTTTTATTATCGATTTTCCTTGCTGTTTTGATTGTTATTTCGAGTGCTAAAATTGTTTGCTAGGATGTTTGCTTATGTGAATGCTATGTTTGACTATATAGATTTTCAACGGAGTGACGATTAGTTCTACCAAGTCATTTTCTGACAGCGTTATTATCTTCACCAAGTAATACCAGGCAAGTTCACTTTGACCATGTTTTTCATACCTATGTGTTTTATTGCATCTAGTGTCATCTTCGCAACAAACCCTCCAGTAGTGATATTGAATTCTTGTAGTTGAGTAGTATGCATGAGGTAGGAACCCATCACCCTGTTACCAAGACCGGGACGATATTTTATTTTAATGCTACGCTATAGTAGACGGGGTTTGGTATGAGTGCTCGGGAGTGGTGTGAGAATGGAGGATCTCGTCAATGGCGACAACTCCATGATGGAATCTGCAAGGACTGCATCTTCAAGGCCTCAAGACTTCAAGACTCGAGACAAGAATTCAATACACACTCTTGGGTGAAGGATGGTTGACGGGCACCTGGAGAATCCAGTGGTTGGCGGGATGCATGGAGAAGCGCCATGACATCTTGCGGAAAGCTTCACCCAGACTCAAAGAGACGGAAGAATACTTCATGCCGGAAGCTTACGTGCAACCGCAAGTCACTATGGGCTCTGGCTTGATTGACCCTAGTTGTGACTCTGGCTGGGGCGGTGCTAGCAGATGTAGAACTACCGTAGGATTGAATGAGCACCGGACGGTGGTCGGGAACTCTTCGAAGACCATGTTTGGTCATCTTGTTCTCAAACACCACGAAGTGCGAGAACGTAAAAGGAGGATCGAATCTTGCGGGTAAAGTGTACAAACCTCTGCAGTGGGTTAAAACCTAATCGATTAGCCGTGTCCCGCTACGGACAATTTGAGCCTCGGACTTGGATCTATCTCGGAACTCTCAACACGGATTGATAACTTAATTATGGGCAACTTATGATGATTTGGGCTATGAGACATCGGTTGGCGGAACCATGTCATGATAGAAAACTCCATAGTACAGACTTCATTTATTCCTTTGATGTAGGAAAATAAATCAGCTTTTACGCAAACAAAACTCAGACACGAGCCACAAAGCCATATTGCATATAGTATAGTTTTATCATCTATTTTCTCATGTTGTGATCTTGCGGTACATTCAATGTACTGACCTACATGGCTGCAACGTATCATGTTGCAGATACTTTCTTCCGACAGTAAGAATACAGTGCAGGTTACGGTCTACACTCAACCTGCCGATGGCGTTGATGGGACTCCACACCGACTATTTGTTTCATTGTGACTTATGAGGTATATATCAGTTTTACGTTAATTATACATGTGATTGCACTTTGATATATACATTGATGTCTTGTGTGTGCCAAACATCTTGATCGAGGATGGCACGAAACACGAGGCTTGACCGTCTCGAGGTCGGGTCGCTCTGAGATATGGTATCGAGCACATGATGGTATAGGGACGTGACCCTAGAAACCGGAAAGCCCTAGGACAGGAAATTTCTGAAACTTTATTTTCAAAAAGACTCTTACTTCTCATCTTTTCTGATTTTATCAAATAGACACTCTCACCTCAAATAGTTAGAATATACCCTTTTTCCCTTTTGACCACATGAAGGATCAACTGAAGCCGCTCCAAGAAAGATATCGGACAGCTGATGACCCCTTCAAAGTAACCAGGATTTCACCATGCGTTGGAAGAAATTGCAGCTGCAACAATTGAAGACTCTGAAGACTTGAAGAATTTGAAGTTCTGAAGAATTATTTGATCTTTAGAGACCAAACCCTGTTATACACCCACGTTAGATCGACGATTTGTGAGCTGTCATTTGTTTGATGTTTTCCGACAGCCACAAAGTAAAACCCGCTTTCTCCAAAACTATTGTTTGTATGTGTGTATTCTTCCCCACCTCTCTCATATCTCTTCCCAAAACTTTTGGACCCCATAGATGATGAATGAAGTTGGTGATATTCTCGGACCGAAGACTCAGCCGGAGGCGAGCTATGGATTCAGAGCATGGAGAATCACTTCGGGAGCAATTTGGTTTCAAGGAAGAATGAAGTATCGTACGCTCTTCAGTACTTTGAAGGAAGTGCTGCAACCTGGTGGAAAATGCATCAAGCCATATAGGGATGGAATGGAGCAAAGACTTGGGAAGAATTCAAGAAGACTCTGACAAGATCTCATCTTATCCGGAAGCACTACGATAACCCGAAGAAGAAACCTTGTGCCTGCAAGATTTGCGGAGAAATAGGACACACCCAGGAGGAACACAAGGATGGATGCCCTCATTGTGAGGAGAAACACCCAGCTGAGGAATGCCCAACTAGTCAGGTGACTTGTTTCTTGTGTGAAGGAACCACCCACTACCCGACCTAGTGTCACATTTACCCCATGGTGCAACAAACTATTCAGGAGCAGGAAGAAGGAATGAAAGAAGCCCTCTGAGAAGTTATGAAAGAACCTGTGATGAAGGAATGTGTTGAAGACCCTGATGGAGAAGGACTCAACAGATTTTACTCCAATGCCTGCTATTCATGTGGAGAAGAAGGACATTTTTCGCAGTATTGCACCAAGGAAAGAAAAGAATATCGGGATATTTCCCGACAGCAGAAGTGAAGTTTGACCCTCGGGAAATAGAAGCTCTGATCATTACAGAGAAATCCAGGAAGAGAAAAAGAAGGCAACCCCAGAACAACCTAATTTTCGCAGAGAAGGACCTGAGTCATATCACTTGTTACAGGTGCAAGGATTTAGGTCATTACGCTAGTAAATGTCCAGAAAAGAAGCCAAGAATCCAAGGAGCCTACATAATCACAAAGAAGCCCCGAGACATGTCGGAAGTCTTTTGTTTTCGCTGCAAGGAAGCAGGACATTATGCTACTAAATGTCCCAACAAGATGAAAGCTGGAGTTGAGTAGTTGAATTTTGATATTGGAAACAAGAGTAATAGAAAGCAATTTCATTTTTATGAGTACAATAAGTTGAGTTATGTAATGGGTGCTCAGAGTTTGTAATGGATTCATGAAATCAATAAAGTTAAGGTGGCATGTTTTCATATGTTTAATTGTAGGAGTTGTTACTCTGTGAACAAAGATCTTGACCATTTTCGAGGATATGAGAAATATGGTCTATGGATGGATTTGTGAATTTCATTTTTAGGGTGGTAGTACCCTGTGAAGAAGACTAGACTAATGGATAAGAAAATATATATTCCACGGACTATAGTTCAAAGGAAAAAAAAGTTGGAGTTTTGCTTTTGATATGATGGTATGAAGAAACGGAGTACTACTGGATTTAAAGGATGTGTAATATGGAACAAGAGAGTTACCCCAAGGATGAGTTAAAGCTACACTAGTGTTGAAGTGGGCCATAACCCACAGGCCCAAGAATTAATAAGGATCAAGTACCCACTGGAGAAACAAATTTTGGGAATAGACTACGATTTGATCAACCGCGATTCTATAGGAGTTTACATAAAACACGAGAGTTGTTAAGGAACGATAGATGTTTGTTTGGCCTCAGAATCAATGGATTTTTCGAACTTGGTTCGTCGACAAGAGAAATTCTGCAATGCTTGTGAGGATGACCGAGTGTTAGAATGCGAGATTCGCTAAACCATGTACAAGGTAATGATTTGGGTGCGGGATGGATTGATCACCATACCGACTTACTCTTATTATTGGCTTTGCTATATGGGATGGTAAAATCTGAGTGACTTACCTATAGTAGAGGCGACGATCAAAACCTTGTTTAAACCTTAGAAAGGTATAGGTATTTTTCCCTTGTACACGGCAGTTGTTGCCAACCGTAGGTTATACGGTGAGGTTCAACCTGACCCGTTTTAGGGAAACCATAAATCGTTGACCACCATGAGATACCGATATTTGTTTAGAATTGGCGCGGACCGTCGACTATGAAGACCAGTCTGGAATAACCTTACCAAGAGTAAAAGACAAAAGAATTGAGGAAAGGTTATGCCACTACCGGAAGATCCCAGAGAAGGAATTATCCTTAATATCTCGAGAAGACCGACTTTATCAAGAATAAGGATGGAATATCTGAGTGTTGATGGAACCGTAACAATGCTTCTAAGGGTGGTAGCACCGAGACCCGGAGACGATCGATGGATTTTGAGAAGACCCCAAACCCTAACCTATTTCTTTTTAGCCTCTCCGAATCTAGAGGACGAGATTCATTTTAAAGGTAGTAGTTTGTAACATCCCAAAATTCTAAATTTTGGAATGTTATAAACACATAGATAGATTTGATTGATTGCTTGATTGATTGACTAAAAGTGAGTGAATTGAAACTTTTGAAAGTTAAATGAGAGGAATAAAGGACTTTCCCAAACTTTCATTTTTGCTTTTATGATCTTCGAATTCAAATTCTTTTCATCACAAAAACCACGGAGAGAAGATGACATGACTTCTTCCATTTATTTAAATGACAAGGGTGTTGAAAATATTTGAATTTCATTTGAGAATATTTCCAATCCTGAAACTTTATGCAACTCAATGATTTTCACGGCGAAGATAAAATGACTTCTTCAAAACATATGAAATATGAGTTGGGAGTTTCAAAGAATTAAATTCAAAGTTCCTTTGAATTTATTTTCAATTGGAGTTATTTGAGTTTTATTCAAATTATTTTCTCCAAAAATAAAATATATGGAAAATAGGGTAACATGATTCCCTACATCAGAAAATTGAGAGAAATTAATTTGAAGTCATTTTGGTATTTTAAAAATGATTTTATTGGATTTTATTGGACCAGTAGCACTGTGTGAATTATTAAAATTTGTGTGGATTTTATTTGACATTATAATAATGTTCATCTTGTAGGAAATATTTTTCTGCAAATTTTGATATATTATATGCCTATATAAAAGTTTTAATTATTTTGTTTTTGTTTTAGTTCTGAAATTTTGTTTATATATATATATATATATATATATATATATATATATATATATATATATATATATATATATATATATATATATATATATATATATATATATATATATATATATATATAGCATAGCCAGGCCAAGCCAAGCCGACCAACCACCTGCCAAGGCCATCGCACACACACACCTAGGGGCCAGGAGCCAAGGTTTCTATTCTTTTACAAATCCTAGTAGGATTTGATCCCGTTCGTTATTCCGTTTATTCCGATTTGTTTCTAGATCTTTTCCCTCTTTGTTTCCTAATCCTAGTCTATTTCTTGTCCCCTACCCCAAGCAAAGCCCTCCCATCCCCAATATAAATACCCAAGCAGCCCCCTCCCCCTCCAACACATCAAACCAACACCTCTCCTCTCCTCTCCTCTCCGTAGCAGCAGCAGTGCAGCACCACCGCCGCCGCTTGCCACCGCCGCCGCCAAGTGCTGCCGCCGCGCCCTCGACCTCTCCTGAGGTTTATATGATCTCCTCTCCACCGTCCCGTGATCTCCTTTCCTCTAGGAGCAACCGCAACATCGGATCCGATCTTCTTCCCCAACTCAACGACTACTCGGTGAGATCCACGAAATCCCGTAATTCATTTTTTTCTTCAGAAAATAGCAATCTTAGAAAATTCATATCTTTTAGAGTTTTTAGTATTTTTGAGTGATTCCAATTGCTATGTGTCACAAATTTGCTGAAGTTTCTGTTAGTGTCTCTGGATTTCACATTTTAGCAGTTTAAATTTGTGTTTGTATGAATTTTCTCAAATCACTAGATTTGAGCTATTTTGAGTTAGGAATATTATTTTTGACCGATTCTTTTTGCTCCTGGTCTCTAGGACCTTTGTTTATCCAGTAGTATTTAGTATTTTATTTCTAGGTTAATTTAAATTAGGTTTTTAGCAAAACAGTACTGTTTTATTATTAGTTCTGTTTTAGCTTTTTCTTTATTGTTTTTATTAGTTTTAAATTATTTCTTTTTGTCACTTTTGACAAAATTAGTTGTGTTCTGTTAGACAACAGGAGAAAATTTATTTTATTTTAAAAATTTATTTTCCTTAGTTTTGTATGAAACCTTCTATAGGTCATAGTTAGAGTTTTATAAAAGCTTTTTATTTGTTTCTTTTTGCAAATGAAATTTTATGAAAAAATACTTTCTGTTAAATTAGTTATTTTACATTTTATTTTCTGTTAATTTATTAGTTTAGTATTTTAATTGTTGTTAAGCTTTTACTTACGACAAAACTATATTAGATGTTTGTAGCAAAGTCATAGATCTTCGTTAGTAGTTTTTCTTTGTAGTTTTATTTGAAGTTTCTTTTGATTTTGTTTGAGTTTTATTATCGATTTTCCTTGCTGTTTTGATTGTTATTTGAGTGCTAAAATTGTTTGCTAGGATGTTTGCTTATGTGAATGCTATGTTTGACTATATAGATTTTCAGCGGAGTGACGATTAGTTCTACCAAGTCATTTTCCGACACGTTATTATCTTCACCAAGTAATACCGAGCAAGTTCACTTTGACCATGTTTTCATACCTATGTGTTTTATTGCATCTAGTGTCATCTTCGCAACAAACCCTCCAGTAGTGATATTGAATTCTTGTAGTTGAGTAGTATGCATGAGGTAGGAACCCATCACCCTGTTACCAAGCCGGGACGATATTTTATTTTAATGCTACGCTATAGTAGGCGGGGTTTGGTATGAGTGCTCGGGAGTGGTGTGAGAATGGAGGATCTACGTCAATGACGACAACTCCATGATGTAATCTGCAAGGACTACATCTTCAAGGCCTCAAGACTCCAAGACTCGAGACAAGAATTCAATACACACTACTGGGTGAAGGATGGTTGACGGGCACCCTGGAGAATCCAGTGGTTGGCCGGGATGCATGGAGAAGCGCCATGACATCTTGCGGAAAGCTTCACCCAGACTCAAAGAGACGGAAGAATACTTCATGCCCGGAAGCTTACCTGTGCAACCGCAAGTCACTATGGGCTCTGGCTTGGTTGACCCTAGTTGTGACTCTGGCTAGGACGGTGCTAGAAGATGTAGAACTATGGTAGGATTGAATGAGCACCGGACAGTGGTCAGGGGAACTCTTCGGAAGACCATGTTTCGGTCATCTTATTCTCAAACACCCTGAAGTGCGAGAACGTAAAAAGAGGGATCGAATCTTGCGGGTAAAGTGTACAAACCTGTAGCGACCTGACCCAAAATCGGTCAAATCTACGTATGCATACCATCCCAAGATCATCTTTGGTACTCATAGTACATCGATAAAGTAATCAAAGTTCAATCACACCTGAATATTATTACGGTTCTCATATAGAGTCTTTATTACAAGGGAATAAATTGGCTCAAGGCCAACTCATGAGAAATAAACTAATAACACTACGGAAGCGTCGAAGATAAAGCGAGTCCATCCGACTCCAAAGGGCAATCGCCAAGCGTGGGCGTAGCCTCACTCTGATCGGAATATACCTACGCAACATAAGGCGTTGCAGCCATGTAGGTCAGCTTTTGAATAAAGTGGCAAGTCATGAAGAATAACAATAATAAACTTACTATCACTATATGCATTTTGGCTGTGGAGCTCTAAGTTTCATCATTTTGCAAAAAGCAAATTTTTCCTACTACGGTGGACTTGCTTGCAAATTACTACAATTGTTGGTAGTTATTGAGATGGTTCCGCCAACCATTATCTCATTCCCAAATTATTAAGTCATAAACCCTCAAATTAATTCATTAGTTTTAGTGTTGAGATTTCGAATACTTCCAAGTTCGGAGGCTCAAATTGTCCGTAACGGGGACACGACTAATCGATTAGATCTTTAACTCTGCAGAGGTTGCGACTTTTCCCAAGAATCATTCCTCCTTTAAAGTCTTCGCACTTCATGGTGTTTGAAGGCGGGACGAATGAAACAGGGTCTTCAAAGAGTTCTTACAGCTACTGCGGTACCCATCCAATCCTACCGTTCTTCTACATCTCGTAGTACCGTCCAGCCAGCGTCACTACTAGGGTCAACCCAGCAGAGCCCATAATGGCTTGCGGCTGCACAGTAAGCTTCCGGTCATGGGGCATCCATCCTTCTCTTCGTGGCTGGGTGAAGCTTTCCGCAAGATGTCATGGCACTTCTCCATGCATCCCGGCCAACCTTTGGGTTCTCCAGGTGCCCGTCAACAAATCCTCCACCCGAGAGTGAATTTCGAAGTCCATCTTGATCATTGTAGTTCATGGGGTTGTCATCATCATTGACTCTCACATCTTGCTTATGAATTTCACTCAACCCAAAACCCGTCTCTGAGCATAGCAAAGTAACTACTTAAATCCGGGGTCATGGTAACAAGGGATTGGTTAGTCCTACCATGATACTACTCAAGTTTAATGACTTCAAAATTTCAACTACTGCATGCATGGTGGGGTGGTGACAATTTCTAATGCACAAAAACATAGGTATAGAAAATAACATGATCAAAACTTGCCTTGCTGATGATCCTCGTAAGCTAAAGATTCGTAGTAGCAAGCTTCGCACTCCGAAAACTCTACCGAGACAAACAATAACCACAATAAGCATATAGCATAGGATCACATAATTACAATAGCATAACAATAGCAACATAACTCACCAAAACAACCAAATCAAAATCCAAAGGGAAAACTCAAAGAAAAACCCATTCAAAGTTTTTCCTACTTCAAACAATAGCTAGAATAGTTTTTTTATATAACCAAAATTTCTTAATATAACCTAATCATGGTTTTAAGTTAACTTAACAGAAAAGGATGCACTAAGCAACTAGGAGCAAAAAGAATTAATTAAAATCTATTATGAAACTCCTATTAGGCCTAATCCAATTTCTATTAAGAAAATAAAATAAAACTTTTATTAATTATAAATAAAAGTTCATCCTATAAAGTGACAGAAACTATCCTAGAATAATCAATCACATGTTAAAAATAAATTTATTTACTAATTAAATTAATAGGAAAACAGTAGCTAGTTAATTAATTAGGATTAACAAGATTCTGCTTAAAACTATTTATTTATTAATCCTAAAATACTCAAATTAATTTCTATGGTTTGACAATGCCAAAATAAAGTTGGGACAAAATAATCATCCAAAATAATTTTTCTAACTCAAGTTATAGCAGATTTACTATTCTGACTAAAACTAAATTAAAGCAATTTTAATTAATTTTAACATAGCTAAATATATATTCTACAGAAACTACATAAAATTTGCAACCCAACAAAATAAGAATCACCTAAAAATATTAAACAGAATAAAAGATATGAATTTTTCAAAACAGAAACTATTATGTTAAAACAGAAAAACAAAAATAAAAGAAAAAGGCCTAATGGGCCTAAACTACGCACTGTGCGTCAAATAACCTAAACGGGCCTAGGGTTAAACTAAACCGGACCGGGCTAAAATAAAAACCTAACTAAATAATAAACCGGACGAACCGGGCGGTTTTCTTTATAAAAACATACCCCTTGAGGTCTAATCCTAGCCAGGTGGTTAGAGATCGGACGGGGTGATTCCGGCGACTAACGGAGTTCGGCGTGGCGGCGATGATGAGTGCGGGCGAGGCTCGGGCGTCGGGAGGTCGGGAAGTGGCAGGCGGGTGCGGGGAGCTCGGGAGGCTTCTGGTGGAGTCTGGGGTGGTCGGGAAGGCTAGGGCGGCGGCGGCGAGAATGGCGGCGAGAGCTTGAGCTCCGGTGAGGTCGGCGAGAGGAGGAGGGTCCGCGAGGGCTAGGGGAATGGGGTGCGAGGCGGCAGCTTTATAGCCGGGGCCTCGGCCTAACCGGGGCGATCGGAGGATCGGCATCCGGATCCTTGAGATCCGCGATCTGCGGCGGCGTGGCGTGGGCGAGGTTGACGATGGGGCGGGTCCGCTGTCGGTGAGAGAGGAGGGTGGGGTGTGGCGGGCGGCCGTCGCGGAGGATTGGGTGCGGGGAGGCCTGGTCGGTCTTGTTGGGCTGGCCGATTGGCGCTGGGCAGCTCAGTGGGCTGGTTGGTCATTGGCTGCTTTGGCTGGCTTTTTCGGCGCTGGCTGGGCAGAGGGCCTAAGTGGCGCTGGGGTGGGTGTTTCCTTTTTTGAATTTATTTTTTAAAATAAAACAAAAGCAGTATAACTTTTAAAATATAAATATTTTATATAGGGTATATATATACCAAAATGATCAGGGAATATTCCTTTCATTTGAACATTTTGAAAGGCAAAATCCAAACTTTATAAAAATCCATTTTTCAAATTCAAATAAAATTCAGATTTGAATCCAAATCTTTTGGCAATGTTTTCCTCTGATATTTTTGGAGTGTCATGTTTAATCCTCTCATACTTTTGATCAAGTATTTATCGAGCTTAGTTTTTGAAATGTTTCCCACTTGCCAAAGTTTGAATTCAAATTCAAAACTCAAAATTTCTCTGAAACTCCAAATGGCATTCAAATTCAAGCAGGATGCATAGGATGCTTAGCTATAATTGTAAAACATTCCAAATAGGAAATTAGGGATGTTACAAACCTACCCACCTTAAGATGAATCTAGCCCTCGAGATTCGGGTTAACTAACAAATAGGTGTGGGTGATCTCGAAGAAGGTCTTCTTGGCGCTCCAGTGGCTTCTTCCTCGGTGTGGTGACTCCACAGCACCTTGCAAAATTGATGACCTTGCTGCGGGTGACTCTACTTGCAGTCTCGAGAATTCGGACGGGTTTCTCCTTGTAAGTCAGATCGGTGTCAAGTTGTATGGCCTCTAGGGGCCTTTGTGTCTCTCAACGGAACATCGGCCATGTCGGCATGACACTTCTTGATTGAGAAACATGGAAGACATCATGAACTCCGGACAATCCTTCCGCAATTCCAACTTAAGCAACCTCTCCACGACGTTCGAGGATTTTGTAGGGGCCAATGAATCGGGGTGCTAACTTTCCCTTGACACCAAACCTCTTGATTCCACGAAGTGGAGACACACGAAGATATGCTCGATCTCCCACTTCGTAAGTCACTTCCTTGCGCTTACTGTCGGCATAACTCTTCTGTCTCGACTGTGCTATCTTGAGCCTGTCTCGAATCAGCTTGACTTTCTCTTCGGAATCCTTGATAAGATCAGAACCGAAAAGTGATCGATCTCCAACACTATCCAAACAATGGTGTTCTGCACCTCCTTCCGTATAGAGCTTGAAGGGGCCATCTTGATGGATTGATAACTGTTGTTGTATGAGACCTCTGCGTCGACGGCAAATTATCATCCCAGCTAGACCCATAGTCTAGCACACAAGCTCTCAACATGTCCTCCGAATCTGATTGACTCTCTCGGTGCATCCATCATCTGCGGATGAAAAGCTGTCTTGAATTCCAGCCTCGTACCCAAAGTTTCATGCAAGCGCTTCCAAAACTTTGAGGTAAACTACGTTCCTCTATCGACACGATGTTCCTCGGAACTCCATGCGGACATCGATCCTGGTCATGTATATCTTGGCCAACTTGGCACTGGTATAAGTAGTCTTCACGGGAATGAAGTGAGCTACCTTCGTCAAGCGATCAACCACTACCCAGATAGAATCATAACCTGAGCGGGTCTGGGTAATCTGTGATGAAATCCATTCCAAGTTTCTCCCATTTCCAATCGGGAATCGGCAAAGGTTGAAGTAACCTGCTGGCTTCGATGTTCTGCCTTTACACGTTGACAAACATCGCATCTTACGCTACGTACTCGGCAATATCCTTCTTCATACCGCCCACGAAACTTTCCTTCAAATCCAGGTACATCTTGGTGTTACCAGGTGAATCGAGTACGGTGAATCATGAGCCTCCTGAAGAATTAGCTTCCTGAGTTCGGGATCATTGGGCACATAAATACGATCCTCGAACCATATAGTTCCGTGTTCATCCTTACGGAACCCTTTAGCTTTTCCTTCCTCCGTCTTTTGCTTTATCTCATCAATTTCCTTGTCCGACTTCTGGGCTTCACGAATCCTTTCGGCCAAAGTGGACTGAACTTCCAGAGTTGCAATATATCCTCTCGGAACTATCTCGATCGGAGATCTCGAGGTCATCGACTAACTCACAGGGTAATCCTCCTGCTGTAAGAGTATTCACATAACTCTTACGGCTCAAAGCATCTGCTACAACATTAGCTTTACCGGGGTGGTAATGCAGTCTCATGTCATAGTCCTTGATCAACTCTAGCCATCTCCTCTGCTTGAGGTTCAATTCCTTCTGCGTGAAAATATACTTCAAACTCTTGTGATCTGTGTAGACATCACAGCGGTTTCCGATGAGGAAATGTCTCTGTGTCTTGAGTGCATGCACTCGGTTGCTAACTCCAAATCATGCGTGGCATAATTCATCTCATGAGGTCGTAGCTGTGCGGAGGCATAAGCTACAACTTTTCCTTCTTGCATCAGTACTCCTCCGAGTCCTTGACGAGAAGCGTCACAATAAACCTGGTATTCCTTGTGTATGTCCGGTAAAATCAACTCTGGGGCTGTGACCAACCGTTTCTTCAATTCTTGAAAACTGGCTTCACATTCCTCGGTCCAAACATACTTGGCTTCCTTCTTCAATAGCTCAGTCATGGGCTTGGCAATCTTCGAGAAGTTCTCAATAAACCTCCGATAATATCCTGCGAGTCCGAGAAAACTGCGGATCTCCTTGGTCGAGGTGGGTGGCCGCCAATCGGTGGTCGATTCAACCTTGGCGGGATCAACTGCTATTCCTTCTCCTGAAATAACATGTCCGAGGAATCCAACTTCCTTGATGGTACTCCTTCATAATCCTGATCATTACTCACGAGGGTCCTTCATCTCCACTCGGATAAAGGTCCTCTCCCAAGTCCATCCTTTCCTCTATGCGGCAAGCTTCATCTTGGTCGTCATTGTCTCCATGAAGTCCGTGATTTCTTCCTCATGGCCAAGGAAGTCTGCGCGTGCCTTCTCCTCCAGTTCCAGTTCACGGAACAACAGCTTCCGGTGTGTCTTCGAGTTACGGTGAGTCTGAATCCCCCGTTTCCTGAGAAGACACTCCAAGTCTGGATGTAAGAGAGAGTGGAGTCGTCATCAGCAGTGCGGATGATATCTCCATTCCTTGCCTGCGAGAAACCATGGCGAGTCGAGGATCGAGCTCGGCCTGACTCCTCTCGGAGATGTCCAAGTGCTCGATAGATCGCCACGTCCCTTCCGATGATCCAGTTGAAGTCGGTGAACTCGAAGTCAATAGGCTCCGTGTGTCCTCCGAAGGTTCTCACTAGGATATGCACCTCAATCCTGTAGCGGGTGTCCGTCGGAAGTGCATTGGTTGGCTTCCGGTGATCGAGGCGAGCAATCTTCAGCTGCTTCACCATCTGGACCAGCTTTCTTCGAAGGGCATCGTCTCATCGGGCTGGCAAAACTCCGTAGCAAAGCGGGGTGAACTCGTGACCATCTAGAATGTTGAAAATATGAGAAGAGTCAGAATTGAACAGGGAGAATTACGGAATGAAAAGGATTTAAAGTAAATGGTCTCTTCCTATGGCTTTCCGATCCTAGGGGTTACGATCTCACGGTCAGCGTGTGCTCGATACCATCTCAGTGGCGACCTGACCCAAAATTGGTCAAATCTACGTATGCATACCATCCCAAGATCATCTTTGGTATTCACGATACATCGATAAAGTAATCAAAGTTCAATCACACCTGAATATTATTACACGGTTCTCATATAGAGTCTTTATTACAAGGGAATAAATTAGGCTCAAGGCCAACTCATGAGAAATAAACTAATAACACTTGAGCGTCGAAGATAAAGCGAGTCCATCCGACTCCAAGGGCAATCGCCAAGCGCGGGCGTAGCCTCACTCTGATCGGAATATACCTGCGCAACATAAGGCGTTGCAGCCATGTAGGTCAGCTTTTGAATAAGCTGGCAAGTCATGAAGAATAACAATAATAAACTTACTATCACTATATGCATTTTGGCTGTGGAGCTCTAAGTTTCATCATTTTGCAAAAGCAAATTTTTCCTACTACTGATGGACTTGCTTGCAAATTACTACAATTGTTGGTAGTTATTGAGATGGTTCCGCCAACCATTATCTCATTCCCAAATTATTAAGTCATAAACCCTCAAATTAATTCATTAGTTTTAGTGTTGAGATTTCGAATACTTCCAAGTTCAGAGGCTCAAATTGTCCGTAGCATCGGGACACGGCTAATCGATTAGATCTTTAACTCTGCAGAGGGTTGCACTTTCCCGCAAGAATCATTCCCTCCTTTAAAGTCTTCGCACTTCATGGTGTTTGAAGGCGGGACCAGATAAACAGGGTCTTCCAAAGAGTTCTTACGGCTCTGCGGTACCCATCCAATCCTACCGTTCTTCTACATCTCGTAGTACCGTCCGACCAGCGTCACTACTAGGGTCAACCCAGCGAGCCCATAATGGCTTGCTGCTGCAGGTAAGCTTCGGTCATGGGGCATCCATCCTTCTCTTCGTGGCTGGGTGAAGCTTTCCATAAGATGTCATGGCACTTCTCCATGCATCCCGCCAACCACTGGTTCTCGAGGTGCTGTCAACAAATCCTCCACCCAGTGGTGAATTTCAAGTCCATCTTGATCATTGTAGTTCATGGGGTTGTCATCATCATTGACTCTCACATCTTGCTTATGAATTTCACTCAACCCAAAACCGTCTCTGAGCATAGCAAAGTAACTACTTAAATCCGGGGTCATGGTAACAAGGGATTGGTTCATCCTACCACATGATACTACTCAAGTTTAATGACTTCAAAATTTCAACTACTGCATGCATGGTGGGGTGGTGACAATTTCTAATGCACAAAAACATAGGTATAGAAAATAACATGATCAAAACTTGCCTTGCTGATGATCCTCATAAGCTAAAGATTCGTAGTAGCAAGCTTCGCACTCCGGAAACTCTACCGAGACAAGCAATAACCACAATAAGCATATAGCATAGGATCACATAATTACAATAGCATAACAATAGCAACATAACTCACCAAAACAACCAAATCAAAATCCAAAGGGAAAACTCAAAGAAAAACCCATTCAAAGTTTTTCCTACTTCAAACAATAGTTAGAATAGTTTTTTTATATAACAAAAATTTCTTAATATAACCTAATCATGGTTTTAAGTTAACTTAACAGAAAAGGATGCACTAAGCAACTAGGAGCAAAAAGAATTAATTAAAATCTATTATGAAACTCCTATTAGGCTAATCCAATTTCTATTAAGAAAAATAAAATAAAACTTTTATTAATTATAAATAAAAGTTCATCCTATAAAGTGACAGAAACTATCCTAGAATAATCAATCACATGTTAAAAATAAATTTATTTACTAATTAAATTAATAGGAAAACAGTAGCTAGTTAATTAATTAGGATTAACAAGATTCTGCTTAAAACTATTTATTTATTAATCCTAAAATACTCAAATTAATTTCTATGGTTTGACAATGCCAAAATAAAGTTGGGACAAAAGAATCATCCAAAAATAATTTTCTAACTCAAGTTATAGCAGATTTACTATTCTGACTAAAACTAAATTAAAGCAATTTTAGTTAATTTTAACATAGCTAAATATATACTCTACAGAAACTACATAAAATTTGCAACCCAACAAAAAAGAATCACCTAAAATATTAAACAGAATAAAAGATATGAATTTTTCAAAAGCAGAAACTATTCTGTTAAAACAGAAAAACAAAAATAAAAGAAAAAGGCCTAATGGGCCTAAACTACGACTTGTCGTCAAATAACCTAAGCGGGCCTAGGGTTAAACTAAAGCGGACGGGCTAAAATAAAAACCTAACTAAATAATAAACCGGATGAACCGGGCGGTTTTCTTTATAAAAACATACCCCTTGAGGTCTAATCCTAGCAGGTGGTTAGAGATCGGACGGAGGTGATTCGGTGACTAACCGGAGTTCGGCGATAAGCGGCGGTGGCGATGAAGTCTGTGAGGCTCAGGCGTCGGGAGGTCGGGAAATAGGCAGGCGGGTCTTGAGGCTCGGGAGGCTTGGTGGAGTCGGGGTGGTCGGGAAGGCTAGGCGGCGGCGGCGCGAGAATGGCGGCGAGAGCTTGGCTCCGGTGAGGTCGGCGAGAGGAGGAGGGGTCCGCGAGGCTAGGGGGAATGGGGTGCGGGCGGCGGCTTTTATAGCCGGGGCCTCGGCCTAACCGAAGCGATCGGAGGATCGGCATCCGGATCCTTGGGATCCGCGATCTGCAGTGGCGATGGCGTGGCGTGGGCGAGGTTGTGATGGGGCGGGTCCCGCTGTCGGTGAGAGTGGGAGGGTGGGGTGCGGCGGGCGGCCGTCTGGGAGGATTGGTCTGGGGAGGCTGGTCGGTCTGTTGGGCTGGCCGATTTGGCTGGGCGGCTCAGTGGGCTGGTTGGTCATTGAGCTGCGCTTTGTGTTGGCTAGCCAGCCTGGCTGGGCAGGGGCCTAAGCAGGCGCTGGGTGGGTGTTTCATTTTTTGAATTAATTTTTAAAATAAAACAAAACAGTATAACTTTTAAAATATAAATATTTTATATAGGGTATATATATACCAAAATGATCAGGGAATATTCCTTTCATTTGAACATTTTCCAAAGGCAAAATCAAACTTTATAAAAATCCATTTTTCAAATTCAAATAAAATTCAGATTTGAATCCAAATCTTTTGGCAATGTTTTCCTCTGATATTTTGGAGTGTCATGTTTACTCCTCTCATACTTTTGATCAAGTATTTATCAGGCTTAGTTTTTGAAATGTTTCCCACTTGCCAAAGTTTGAATTCAAATTCAAAACTCAAAATTTCTCTGAAACTCCAAATGGCATTCAAATTCAAACAGGATGCATAGGATGCTTAGTTATAATTGTAAAACATTCCAAATAGGAAATTTGGGATGTTACAAAACCTCTGCAGAGGGTTAAAACCTAATCGATTAGCCGTGTCCCCGGTTACGGACAATTTGAGCCTCTGGACTTGGATCTATCTCGGAACTCTCAACACCGGATTGATAACTTAATTATGGGCAACTTATGATGATTTCGGGCTATGAGACATCGGTTGGCGGAACCATGTCATGATAGAAAACTCCATAGTACATACTTCATTTATTCCTTTGATGTAGGAAAATAAATCAGCTTTTACATAAACAAAACTCAGAACACGAGCCACAAAGCCATATTGCATATAGTATAGTTTTATCATCTGTTTTCTCATGTTGTGATCTTGCGGTACATTCAATGTCTTGACCTACATGGCTGCAACGTATCATGTTGCGGATACTTTCTTCGATGAGTAAGAATACTGTGCAGGGTTACGGTCTACACTCAACTTTGCCGATGGCGTTGATGGGACTCACACCCGACTATTTGTTTCATTGTGACTTATGAGGTATATATCAGTTTTCGTTAATTATACATGTGATTGCACTTTGATATATACATTGATGTCTGTGTGTGCCAGCATCTTGATCCGAGGATGTACGAAACACGAGGCTTGACCGTCACGAGGTCGGGTCGCTACAAAGGGCCTCATAGTTAATTTGTGGCCATTGGAGGCCATGCAGGAGCTACTTTGGCTTAGTCGGCGGTGGTGGCCGCCTGTCCACTGATTGAAGTCATCAAGCGCTCCGTCTGCATTGAAGGTGTCCGTCGGGCCCTTGCCGTGCTAAAGTGCTTTAGGGCAAGCTGGATGCGGAGAAGCTTGTGACGGACAGGCCACCGAAGGGCAAGGAGCATCATGCGCCCGAAATGTACTATGAGGGCCTCTGAAGGTGCCTTGAATAGCGGATGAGTGCTCCAAAGATGTAATTTTGAATAGACTCGCATTTGTTATCACTCGCTGAAAACTTGTTCATATCGCTAAGCAACGCTTGTTAATTTAAAATATTACCTACGTGTGGCCGTTTATCAAATTTGAGAGATGGCAAGTCGTTGGCTTCAGCCCCCATGCCACAGTCTTTGGGGTGTTGGGATAAACTTGAGCACTCTTGTTCCCATTCTTGGGTCCATCTAGGAGGCGCTCAGCATAGCGAACAAGGCAACGGACTTATAATGCTTGAACACTCTCACTTAGCCATAGAATTCTATAATTTTAAATTTCGGCAAGGCCCCTAGTATTCGGAAGACCAAGTACGGGGCGCTATCCACGCCTTGACCGGACAGTTCCGGTTCCTCGCTCTACGCGGCATAAGTCTTTAGGGACCCGGAAAAACCTCTCGAACAGCGACCGGCTCTTGCCCTATCATGACGGTCAGTTTTAGCTTTCTCCACTGAGGTGCTCGACCCAGCTCAACTAGGGCACAATCGCAGTGGTTCTCCGGTGCTACCTTAGCGATATAGCGGGCGTAAGGTACCAAAACACGGGGCAGGCAAACCAACTATTGACCCAAGACATGATTGAGCGATTCATATAATGCTATAAGTTGAGGGTGCCGCACTTGTGAAAGTGTTCGGACTTATCACACCATAATTTTGGGGTACTTAAGCCCCTGGTGTATTGGCCGTACCAAAGTGTACGGGTGCGTAATGTCATAAAATAACATATATATAGATAAAGAGAAGAGTGCAATAATAGGCAAAGGCTATGTATTGTTTATTCAAAAATGCTGCAATGAAAGCGAGCGATACAAATAGTCACGATAAGCAAGGAATGGGACTATCTAACATGTCCCCTCCGAGGGGTAAGAGATGAGGATGGTATGTAAAACAGGTATAATGCTCGTAATAGAGACCACTGAACACTCGGCGTGGCTTTACGCTTCCTGGCTGTTGCATCGTGAGTTCGGCAATTCTAGTGCGGGCAGGACTTCGGAAGCGGAGTCTGAAAGTGAGAAAAAAGAAAAGGAAAAGAATGACACAATCGGGGCCCACAGTGCGGTCGAGCCGCATTCTTGGCGTGCCGTGGTCGTGCCCCTCCCCATATGCCCATGGTATCTCGGGCGTAATTATGTACGCAGCGTGTCTGAGCTTCGCAATTTCGCGAGGGCTGGGGTTGGGGCGGATTACTCTGGCGATGCTTGAATCGTGCGAGCGGTCTTGTTGTAGGTTACTCGGCGCGCTTGGCGGTGTCACGGATGCTTAGTGGCGGACTCGAGAATTGCCGTGAGAGGCTGCTTTGCACCTCCGCCGCGAGGACGCCGTGTGCTCCTCCGTTCAGAAGGCGTTCGGTGTTTCCATTGACCATGATTACTCCTCGAGGGCTGGCATCTTGAGCTTGAGGTATCGTAGTGCGGCACCGCATTGAACTTTGCAAATGTGGTTCATCCGGCGAGTGCATGATAGCCGCTGCTTGAGCGGGACTATGTCGAAGATTAACTCTTAAGCCGGAAGTTATCCGAGGATCCGAAGACCACCGAGTGTGGTGAGCCTGTACAATTGGCCTCTACAACCGGTATGACGCCTTTAAAGGTCGTCTTTGTAGGTTTAATCCTTTAGGGGTCTATGCCCATTTTGCACACTGTATCCTAATAAAGCAGGTTCAGGCTGCTACCGCCGTCCATCAGGACTCTTGTGAGGTGAAATCCGTCAATAATTGGGTCAAGAACCAATGCGGCGAAACCGCCGTGACGGATGCTAGTGGGGTGGTCCCTTCGATCGAAGGTGATCGGGCAGGAAGACCATGGGTTGAACTTTGGGGCGTGGCTCCATCGCATATCGTCCGTAGTGCGCTTTCTCTCCCTTTTGGGTATGTGGGTTGCGTATATCATGTTCACCGTCCGCACTTGTGTGGGAAAACCCTTACATCCTCTATTGTTCGGTGGCGGGGCTCTTCCTCGTCATCGCTATGCAGCCCTTGTCATTGAGTTCAGCACTTAACTTGCACTGCTTGCTTGAACACCCAACAATCCCTGTTGGTGTGATTGGCTGGTTTTGGGGTGCCATGTATCGCTGGCGATCAGTATCGGTCCAAGTTGGACGGGCCACAGGTATTTCTTTTGAATGGCTTCTTCCGCTGACGGGTTTAGAGCCTCTGAATCCGGCATTGGCGGCCGTATCTTTAGTATTATCGCCGTTAATGCGGCGCTTATTCTTGTTCTTGTAGCGACCTGCTATTGCCGTCCTTGGTATCCGAACTATCAGGGTGTTTGGGCAAGTTGTTGCTTTGAGCTAGCCAGCTGTCCTCTCCCGCACAAAAGCGGGTCATGAGGGTTGTGAGGGCTGCCATAGATTTTGGCTTTTCCTGTCCTAGGTGCCGGGCGAGCCACTCGTCGCGGATGTTGTGTTTGAAGGCTGCAAGGGCCTCTACATCCGGACAGTCAACGATTTGATTTTTCTTTGTGAGGAACCGTGTCGAGTGTCCGGCCGATTCTTGGCTGCTGAATTATGTGGCTAAGGTCATCGGCGTCGGTGGTCGCACATATGTGCCTGGAAGTTATCAAGAAATGCGGCTTCGAGGTCCTCCCAACAACCAATTGATTCTGGCGGCAAGTTGTTGAGCCAATGCCGAGCTGGTCCTTTAAGCTTGAGTGGGAGGTATTTGATGGCATGTAGATCATCACCGCGGGCCATGTGGATATGGAGGAGATAGTCCTCGATCCAGACCGCAGGATCTGTGGTATCGTCGTATGATTCGATGTTTACGGGTTTGAAGCCCTCAGGGATTTGATGATCCATTACTTCATCTGTGAAGCATAGTGGGTGTGCGGCGCCTCTGTATTGGGCTATATCACGATGCAGCTCAAATGAGCTTTGTCTATTGTGTTCGACCCTGTCAGAGTTTCTGTATCCGGCATGACGGTTATCATCACGTGTCGTGGGGCGCCCACGCGATCCGTAGATCGATCTTGTATGTTTTGCCTTATCCTCCGATATATCTACTTAAGTCCGTAGCGTTTTCCCGTGCCCTGGTACTTTTGAGCGGCGTCGAGTGCGGCTTGAGCAGAGGGTCTATAGGCCTCTCTATCAGCGACCACGAGGTGGCGATCATATATGTCGTCTTGTGGCGACCTGACCCAAAATCGGTCAAATCTACGTATGCATACCATCCCAAGATCATCTTTGGTACCCACATACATCGATAAAGTAATCAAAGTTCAATCACACCTGAATATCATTAAGCGATTCTCATATAGAGTCTTTATTACAAGAGAATAAATTTGGCTCAAGGCCAACTCATGAGAAATAAACTAATAACACTGCGAGCGTCGAAGATAAGCGAGTCCATCCGACTCAAAGGGCAATCGCAAGCGCGGGCGTAGCCTCCTCTGATCGGAATATATCTACGCAACATAATACGTTGCAGCCATGTAGAATCAGCTTTTGGAATAAGTGGCAAGTCATGAAGAATAACAATAATAAAGTTACTAACTCTATATGCATTTTGGCTGTGGAGCTCTAAGTTTCATCATTTTGCGAAAAGCAAATTTTATCCTACTACAGTGGACTTGCTTGCAAATTGCTACAATTATTGGTATTTATTGAGATGGTTCCGCCAACCAATATCTCGTTCCCAATTATTAAGTCATAAAACCCCTCAAATTAATTCATTAGTTTTAGTGTTGAGATATCCGAATACTTCCAAGTTCGAGGCTCAAATGTCCGTAGCAGGGGACACGGCTAATCGATTAGATCTTTAACTCTGCGAGAGGGTTGCACTTTCCCATAAGAATCATTCCCTCCTTTAAGTCTTAGCACTTCATGGTGTTTGAAGGCGGGGACGAATAAACAGGGTCTTCAAAGAGTTCTTCGGCCACCGCCGTACCCATCAATCCTACCGTTCTTCTACTTCTCGTAGTACCGTCCAGCCAGCGTCACTACTAGGGTCAACCCAGCAGAGCCCATAATGGCTTGCGGATGCTGAGTAAGCTTCGGTCATGGGGCATCCATCCTTCTCTTTTGGCTGGGGAAGCTTTCCGCAAGATGTCATGGCACTTCTCCATGCATCCCGCCACCCAGGTTCTCGGTGCCGTCAGCAAATCCTCCACCAGTAGTGATTTCTGAAGTCCATCTTGATCATTGTAGTTCATGGGGTTGTCATCATCATTGACTCTCACATCTTGCTTATGGATTTCCTCAACCCTAAACCCGTCTCTGAGCATAGCAAAGTAACTACTAAATCCGGGGTCATGGTAACAAGGGATTGGTTCATCCTACCACATGATACTACTCAAGTTTAATGACTTCAAGATTTCACTACTGCATGCATGGTGGGGTGGTGACAATTACTAATGCACAAAAACATAGGTATAGAAATAACATGATCAAAACTTGCCTTGCTGATGATCCTCGTAAGCTAAAGAATTAAGTAGTAGCAAGCTTAGCACTCGGAAACTCTACGAGACAAACAATAACACAATAAGCACAAAGCAATAGGATCACACAACATAACAAAAGTAACATAACACAACAAAACAACCAAAACCAAATCCAAAAGGAAAACTCAAAGAAACCAACTCAAAGTTTTTCCTACTTCAAATAATAACTAAAAGTAGTTCTATATAGTAAAAATTTCCTTAATATAACCTAGTCATGGTTTTAAGTTAACTTAACAGAAAAGGTTTCACTAAGCAACTAGGAGCAAAAAGAATTAATTAAAAGCTATTATAAAACTCATTTTAGGCCTAATCCAATTTCTATTAAGAAAATTAAATTAAAACTTTTATTAATTATAAATAAAAGTTCATCTACTAGAGTGACAGAAACTAACCTAGAATAACCAATCACAAGTTAAAAATAAATTCATTTACTAATTAAAATATTAGGAAAACAGGAACTAGTTAATTAATTAGGATTAATAGGATTCTGCTTAAAACTAATTATTTATTAATCCTAAAATACCCAAGTTAATTTTTATGGTTTGGCAATGTTAAAATAAAGTTGGGACAAAAGAATCATCCAAAATAATTTTTCTAACTCAAGTTATAGCAGATTTACTATTCTGGCTAAAACTAAATTAAAGCAATTTTAGTTAATTTTAACATAGCTAAATATATATTCTACAGAAACTACATAAAATTTGCAACCCAACAAAAAAGAATCACTCAAAAATATTAAACAGAATAAAAGATATGAATTTTGAAAGCAGAAACTATTACTGTTAAAACAGAAAATGAAATTAAAAGAAAAAGGCCTAATGGGCCTATCTTTGCCTACTGTCGTCAAATAGTCTAATTGGGCCTAGGTTTAAACTAAGCGAACCGGCTAAAAAATAAACCTAACTAATTAATAAACCGATTGAACCGGGCGGTTTTCTAATAAAACATACCCCTTGAGGGTTCTAATCGTGGCCGTCGATTTGAGATCGGACGAAGTGTTTCGGTGGCTTACGGAGTCCGTGACAATGGCAGCGCGAAGTCGTCGAGGTTCGGCGTCGGGGAGCTCGGAGTGGCCGTCTTGGTCTTGGGAGGTCGGTGAGGAGTTTGGTGGGGTCGGGGTTGGTCGGGGAGGCTGGGGCGTCGGCTGGCGGCGACAATGGCGGTGGAGGAGCTCGGATCTCCGGTGGTCAGCGGGAGGAGAGGGTCAGCGAGTCTCGGGGAATGGGGTGCGGGGCTCGGCTTTTATAGCAGTCGTCCTCGCCGAGGATCGGGCGTCGGGATCCGGATCCCGGGATCCGCGATCTCCGGCGGCGTGGCGTGGCGTGGGTGGGGAAGAAGATGGGGCGGGCCCATGGTGAAGAGAGAGAGAGGCGAGGCGGCGGGTGGCGAGCCAAAGGATTGAGCGGCGAGGTGAGGAGAGCTGGGCGGTCGGTGGCTGTTGGGCTGGTACAGTGGGCATTGGCCGGGCAGTGGTGGAGGGGTCTTGGGCTGGCTGGGCAGGGGGGCTGGTGGCGCCAGAGGGTTTTTCCTTTTAAAATTTTATTTTTAAATAAAACAAAACAGAAATAAAACAATATCTATAAATATTTTATATAGGGTATATATATACCAAAATGATCGGGGAATATTCCTTTCATTTGAACATTTTCCAAAGGCAAAATCAAACTTTATAAAATCCATTTTTCAAATTCAAATAAAATTCAGATTTGAATCCAAATCTTTTGGCAATGTTTTCTTCTGATATTTTTGGAGTGTCATGTTTGCTCCTCTCATACTTTTGACAAGTATTTATCAGGCTTAGTTTTGAAATGTTTCCCACTTGCCAAAGTTTGAAATTCAAATTCAAAACTCAAATTTCTCTGAAACTCCAAATGGCATTCAAATTCAAACAGGATGCATAGGATGCTTAGCTATAATTGTAAAACATTCCAAATAGGAAATTTGGGATGTTACAAACCTACCACCTTAAGATGAATCTAGCCCTCGAGATTGGGTTAACTAACAAATAGGTGCGGGTGGTCTCGAAGGAGATCTTCTTGGCGCTCCCGGTGGCTTCTTCCTCGGTGTGGTGACTCCACAGCACATTGCAAAATTTGATGACCTTGCTGCGGGTGACTCTGCTTGCAGTTTCGAGAATTGGACGGGTTTCTCCTTGTAAGTCAGATCCTTTGTCAAGCTGTATGGCCTCTAGGGGCACTATGTCTCTCAACGGAACATCGGCCATGTCGGCATGGCACTTCTTCAGCTGAGAAACGTGAAAGACATCATGAACTCCGGACAATCCTTCCGGCAATTCCAACTTGTATGCAACTTCTCCACGACGTTCGAGGATTTTGTAGGGGCCAATGAATCGGGGTGCTAACTTTCCCTTGACACCAAACCTCTTGATTCCACGAAGTGAGACACACGAATATGCTCGGTCTCCCGCCGTAAGTCACCTCCTTGCGTTCTTGTCGGCATAACTCTTCTATCTCATTGTGCTATCTTGAGCCTGTCTCGAATCAGCTTGACTTTCTCTTGAATCCTTGATAAGATCGGAACGAAAAGTGATCGATCTCAACACTATCCTGACAATGGTGTTCGCACCTCCTTCCGTATAGAGCTTCGAAAGGGGCCATCTTCAAACTGGATTGATAACTGTTGTTGTATGAGAACTCTGCGTACGGCAAATTATCATCCCAGCTAGACCCATAGTCTAGCACACAAGCTCTCAACATGTCCTCCAGAATCTGGTTGACTCTCTCGGTGCATCCATCATGCTGCGGATGAAAAGCTGTGCTGAATTCCAGCCTCGTACCCAAAGTTTCATGCAACTGCTTCCAAAACTTTGAGGTAAACTGTGTTCCTCTATCTGACATGATTTTCCTCGGAACTCCATGCAGACATACGATCCTGGTCATGTATATCTTGGCCAACTTAGCACTGGTATAGGTAGTCTTCACGGGAATGAAGTGAGCTACCTTGGTCAAACGATCAACCACTACCCGGATAGAATCATAACCTGAGCGGGTCTGGGTAATCCTGTGATGAAATCCATACCAAGTTTCTCCCATTTCCAATCGGGAATCGGCAAAGGTTGAAGTAACCTGCTGGCTTCGATGTTACGCCTTTACGTTGGCAAACATCGCATCTGCTACGTGCTCGGCAATATCCTTCTTCATTCCTGTCCACGAAACTTTGCTTCAAATCCAGGTACATCTTGGTGTTGCGGGATGAATCGAGTCTGATGAATCATGAGCCTCTGAAGAATTAGCTTCTGAGCTCGGGATCATTGGGCACATAATCGATCCTCGAACCATATAGTCCGTGTTCATCCTTACGAAATCCTTTAGCTTTGCCTTCATCCATCTTTTGCTTTATCTCATCGATTTCCTTGTCCGACTTCTAGGCTTCACGAATCCTTTCGGCCAAAGTGGACTGAACTTCCAGAGTTGCAACAAATCCTCTCGGAACTATCTCCGATCGGAGATCTCGAGGTCATCGACTAACTCTGGGGTAATCCTCCTCTTGTAAGAGTATTCACATAACTCTTACGGCTCAAAGCATCTGCTACAACATTAGCTTTACCGGGGTGGTAATGCAATCTCATGTCATAGTCCTTTATCAACTCTAGCCATCTCCTCGCACTGAGGTTCAATTCCTTCTGCGTGAAGATATACTTCAAACTCTTGTGATCGTGTAGACATCACAGCGATTTCCGATGAAATGTCTCAGTCTTGAGTGCATGCACTACAGCTGCTAACTCCAAATCATGCATGGCATAATTCATCTCATGAGGCCGTAGCTATGCGGAGGCATAAGCTACAACCTTACCTTCCTGCATCAATACTCCTCCGAGTCCTTGGCGAGAAGCGTCTAATAAACCTGGTATTCCTTGTGTATGTCCGGCAAAATCAACCTTTGGGCGGTGACCAACCGTTTCTTCAATTCCTGAAAACTGGCTTCACATTCCTCGGTCCAAACATACTTGGCTTCCTTCTTCAACAGCTCAGTCATGGGCTTGCAATCTTCGAGAAGTTCTCAATGAACCTCCGATAATATCCTGCGAGTCCAGAAAACTGCGGATCTCCTTGGTGAGGTGGGTGGCGCCAATCGGTGGTGATTCAACCTTGGCGGGATCAAGCTGCTATTCCTTCTCCTGAAATAACATGTCAGGAATCCAACTTCCTTCACCAAAATTCACATTTGCTGAACTTGGCATACAAGCGATGTTCTCGAAGTTTCTCGAACTAGGCGCAAATGTTCCTTATGCTCTTCCTCGCTCTTGGAAAATCAATATATCATCGATGAACACCACGACAAACTTGTCCAGATATTCCATGAACACCTTGTTCATCAAATTCATGAAGTATCAGGAGCATTAGTCAATCAAATGACATGACGGTATACTCATATAAACCATACAGTAGTGAATGCTGTTTTGGGTATATCCTTTTCACGGATCTTCAGCGATGATACCACGATCGAAGATCGATCTTAGAAATACCTTGGCTCCAACAAGCTGATCAAACAAGTCATTGATCATCGGCGGAGGTACTTGTTCTTGATGGTTACTTCGTTCAATGCACGATAATCCACAACCATCCTCAAGCTTCCATCCTTCTTCTCTACCAAAAGCTGGGGCTCCCCAAGGTGATGAGCTTGGGCGAATATATCCTTTCTCCAATAACTCATTTATTTGATCCTTGATCTCTTTCAACTCATTCGGTGGCATCCGATAAGGTCTCTTGGATATTGGGGCTGTGCTTGGCAATAGCTCAATCAGAAATTCAATGTCCTGTCGGTGGCATTCTGGTAATTCCTCAGGGAACACATCGGAAAGTCTTGCACTCTGGCACTTCCTCTGAACAACTCCGTGAGGGAATGCACTGATTCTTCATCGGCTGTGCATGGCTACATACTTGATCCTCTTACGCTCCGGGGTGGTGAGCAGAATAGACTTCTTGAGCACGATCAATGTTTCCTTCAAACTTTGTCAACCAATCCATGCCTAGGATTACATCCAAGGTCTGAGTTTCCAACACTATGAGGTCCACGGGAAATTTGTGGTTCCCGATGTTGAGGGTTGCATGACAGCCTACACCTGCCATCATTTCTCCTCCTGCGGAATTGGCGCGAAGGGGGCTTCTAAGGGTTCTAGTGGGCAACCCATACTTTTCCACAACTACCCTTGATATGAATGAATGCGTTGCACCCGAATCAAAGAGAACCAAAACTGAACGTGAATTCAATAAAACTTACCAACCATAGTGTCGGCTGATCATAGGCGTCCTCCACGTCGATGTGGTTCACCTGAGCACGAGGGAACGGATTGGGCTTCTTCGCTGAGCCTCCATTGCCATTTCCATTCCTTTGCTTGGCCTCCGGGCAGTCGGTGGCGTAGTGCCTGTCTTCGGCACTTGAAGCATGTGATGTGGCTCAGATCCTTGAGCCAGGCAGAAGCAGTGCTGATTGCCATTACCATTGCCATTGCCATTGCCATGGCCTGACTTGTTGTCTGGCTGCGGTTGTTCCCATTTCCTCCATGGTTATGACCTCCATGGTTATGATGGGTGTGCCCTCCCGAGTATGGTGCATAGCGGGGCTTGCTGAGCTCCGAGTTGTGCTTCCCTAGCTGTACTTCGCTGCGGCTTTCTATCTCTGCTGCTTGCCTTCAAGAATGGTGGCCTTGTCTACCAGCTCACGGTAGTTGTTGAAAGTAGCCACAATAAGTTGCATGCTCGGTTCATCATTGAGTCCCTCAAGGAACTTCTCCTGCTTGGCGGCATCTGTGGCCACATCATCGGGGCATAGCGGCGAGCTTGCTGAATTCATCCACGTCTTGTGCCACGATCACGGTTCCCTGGCGCAAGTTGCGGAACTCACGCTTCTTGAGACTCATGGCTCCGGTGAGACATGGCGGTGTGGAAACCTGCTGGAATTGATCCCAAGTGATGGCACCAATGGGAAAAGTGGCGATGTAATTCTCCCACCAAGAAGCTGCAGGTCCATCCAGTTGATGCGTGACAAGCGCACCTTCTCAACATCGGTGCATCCAACCATGACTAGCTCTCTTCCGACTTTGCGGAGCCAATCATCAGCCACAATCGGCTCGGTGCTACTAGAGAACACTGGCGGATTCAACCTCGAAATCGAGTCAAGTTGTCCACGATGGGTGGTGGCGGTGGCGGTGGATTGTTGGCGTTGTTGTTACGATTACGAATAAGTAGCTGCATCGATGCATTCTGCTGTTGGAGCAGCTGGGTGAGCTCGGCGGGAAACCGATTGTCACGTCTCGGAGGCATCTGGTGTTTTGGAGGATGAGAAAATTAGAATAGAACAATGGTCTATGAGGAATAACACTACCCATATGAATGCACAATCATAACACACCAATCATTTATTCATTCCATTCAAACATGGTTCAATTCGATTACAAAAGCTCATGACTAATCGAAGGAAAACATCGGCCTAACGATCGACGAAAAAGTAAAAGATAACATGGTGGTGCGACTAAAAGTCTTCATCGGTGGCGCCTCCTCTTGGGGTTTCCTTGGTGGTACTCCTTGAAATCTGATCATTGCTCACGAGGGTGCTTCATCTCCACTCGGGTAAAGGTCCTCTCCCAAGTCCATCTTTTCCTCTATCGCGGCAAGCTTCATCTTGGTCGTCGACTATCTCCATGAAGTCCGTGATTTCTTCCTCATGGCCAAGGAAGTCTGCGCGTGCCTTCTCCTCGAGTTCGATTCGCGGAACAAAAGCTTCCGGTGTGTCTTGAGTTCTGGCGAGTCTGAATCTCCGTTTCTGAGAAGACACTCCAAGTCTGGATGTCGAGAGAGTGGAATCGTCCTCAATGAATGCGAATGATATCTCCATTCCTTGCCCTGCGAGAAACCATGGCGAGTCTAAGTGATCGAGCTCGCCTGTACTCCTCTCGGAGATGTCCAAGTGCTCGATAGATCGCCACGTCCCTTCCGATGATCAGTTGAACTCGGTGAACTCAAAGTTGATAGGCTCCGTGTGTCCTCAAAGGTTCTCCACAGGATATGCACTTCAATCCTGTGGCGGGTGTCGTCGGAAGTGCATTAGTGGGTTTCCGGTGATCGAGGGTAGAGCTATCTTCAGCTGCTTCACCATCTGGACCAGCTTTCTTCGAAGGGCATCGTCTCATCGAGTGGCGAGAACTCGGTAGCAAAGCTGGGGTGAACTTCGCGGCCATCTAGAATGTTGCAAATGGGAGAAGAGTCGAGAATTGAGCAGGGAGAATTATGGAATGATAAGGATAAAAGTAAATGGTCTCTTCTTATGGCTTTCCGATCCTAGGGGTTACGATCCTACGGTCAGCGTGTGCTCGATACCATCTCTGTGGCGACCTGACCCAAAATCGGTCAAATCTCTATATGCATACCATCCCAAGATCATCTTTGGTACCCACATTACATCGATAAAGTAATCAAAGTTCAATCACACTGAATATCATTAAATGATTCTCATATAGAGTCTTTATTACAAGAGAATAAATTTGGCTCAAGGCCAACTCATGAAAATAAACTAATAACAACTGCGGAGCGTCGAAGATAAGCGAGTCCATCCGACTCAAAGGGCAATCGCCAAGCGGGCGTAGCCTCCTCTGATCGAATATATCTACGCAACATAATACGTTGCAGCCATGTAGAATCAGCTTTTGGAATAAGTGGCAAGTCATGAAGAATAACAATAATAAAGTTACTAACTCTATATGCATTTTGGCTGTGGAGCTCTAAGTTTCATCATTTTGCGAAAAGCAAATTTTATCCTACTACGATGGACTTGCTTGCAAATTACTACAATTGTTGGTAGTTATTGAGATGGTTCCGCCAACCAATATCTAGTTCCCAATTATTAAGTCATAAAACCCCTCAAATTAATTCATTAGTTTTAGTGTTGAGATATCCGAATACTTCCAAGTTCGAGGCTCAAATGTAAAGTAACGGGGACACGGCTAATCGATTAGATCTTTAACTCTGCGAGGGTTGCGCACTTTCCCATAAGAATCATTCCCTCCTTTTAAGTCTTAGCACTTCATGGTGTTTGAAGGCGGGACCAGATAAACGAGGGTCTTCAAAGAGTTCTTACGGCCTTGCGGTACCCATCAATCCTACCGTTCTTCTACTTCTCGTAGTACCGTCCAGCCAGCGTCACTACTAGGGTCAACCCAGCGAGCCCATAATGGCTTGCGGCTGCAGAATAAGCTTCGGTCATGGGGCATCCATCCTTCTCTTTGTGGCTGGGTGAAGCTTTCCAAGATGTCATGGCACCTCTCCATGCATCCCGGCCACCTTTGGGTTCTCCGGGTGCCCGTCACCAAATCCTCCACCCAGTAGTGATTTTCGAAGTCCATCTTGATCATTGTAGTTCATGGGGTTGTCATCATCATTGACTCTCACATCTTGCTTATGGATTTCCTCAACCCTAAACCCGTCTCTGAGCATAGCAAAGTAACTACTACGTCCGGGGTCATGGTAACAAGGGATTGGTTCATCCTACCACATGATACTACTCAAGTTTAATGACTTCAAGATTTCACTACTGCATGCATGGTGGGGTGGTGACAATTACTAATGCACAAAAACATAGGTATAGAAATAACATGATCAAAACTTGCCTTGATGATCCTCGTAAGCTAAAGAGTAAGTAGTAGCAAGCTTAGCACTCAGGAAACTCTACGAGACAAACAATAACACAATAAGCACAAAGCAATAGGATCACACAACATAACAAAAGTAACATAACACAACAAAACAACCAAAACCAAATCCAAAGGAAAACTCAAAGAAACCAACTCAAAGTTTTCCTACTTCAAATAATAACTAAAAGTAGTTCTATATAATAAAAATTTCCTTAATATAACCTAATCATGGTTTTAAGTTAACTTAACGAGAAAAGGTTTCACTAAGCAACTAGGAGCAAAAAGAATTAATTAAAAGCTATTATAAAACTCATTTTAGGCCTAATCCAATTTCTATTAAGAAAATTAAATTAAAACTTTTATTAATTATAAATAAAAGTTCATCTACTAGAGTGACAGAAACTAACCTAGAATAACCAATCACAAGTTAAAAATAAATTCATTTACTAATTAAAATATTAGGAAAACAGGAACTAGTTAATTAATTAGGATTAATAGGATTCTGCTTAAAACTAATTATTTATTAATCCTAAAATACCCAAGTTAATTTTTATGGTTTGGCAATGTTAAAATAAAGTTGGGACAAAAGAATCATCCAAAAATAATTTTTCTAACTCAAGTTATAGCAGATTTACTATTCTGGCTAAAACTAAATTAAAGCAATTTTAATTAATTTTAACATAGCTAAATATATATTCTACAGAAACTACATAAAATTTGCAACCCAACAAAAAAGAATCACTCAAAATATTAAACAGAATAAAAGATATGAATTTTTGAAAGCAGAAACTATTACATTAAAACAGAAAAATGAAATTAAAAGAAAAAGGCCTAATGGGCCTATCTTTGTATACTGTCGTCAAATAGTCTAATTGGGCCTAGGTTTAAACTAAGCGAACCGGGCTAAAAAATAAACCTAACTAATTAATAAACCGATTGAACCGGGCGGTTTTCTAATAAAACATACCCCTTGGAGTTCTAATCGTGGCCGTCGATTTGAGATCGGACGGGGAAGTGTTTCGGTGGCTTACGGAGTCCAGCTGACAATGCGCGGCGAGAAGTCGTCGAGGTTCGGCGTCGGGAGCTCGGCGGAGTGGCCGTCTTGAGTCTTGGGAGGTCGGTGAGGAGTTTGGTGGGGTCGGGGTTGGTCGGGGAGGCTGGGGCGTCGGGCAGCGGCGACAATGGCGGTGGAGGAGCTCGGATCTCGGTGGTCGGCGGGAGGAGAGGGTCAGCGAGGTCTCGGGGAATGGGGTGCGGGGGCTCGGCTTTTATAGCCGGGGTCGTCCTCGCTTGAGGATCGAAGGCGATCGGGATCCGGATCGCCGGGATCCGCGATCTCAGCGGCTGCAGCGTGGCGTGGGGCGGGGAAGAAGATGGGCGGGCCCATGGGTGAAGAGAGAGAGAGGCGAGGCGGCGGGTGGCGAGCCAAAGGATTGAGCGAGCGTGAGGAGGCTGGGCGGTCGGTGGCTGTTGGAAGGCTGGCCACAGTGGGGGCTTGGCGGGCCAGGAGCTGGTGGGGGGTGCGGCGCTGGCTGGGCCAGGGGGCCTGGCTGGCGCCCGAGGGGGTTTTCCTTTTTAAAATTTTATTTTTTTAAATAAAACAAAAACAGAAATAAAACAATATCTATAAATATTTTATATAGGGTATATATATACCAAAATGATCAGAGAATATCCCTTTCATTTGAACATTTTCCAAAGGCAAAATCAAACTTTATAAAAATCCATTTTTCAAATTCAAATAAAATTCAGATTTGAATCCAAATCTTTTGGCAATGTTTTCTTGATATTTTTGGAGTGTCATGTTTGCTCCTCTCATACTTTTGACAAGTATTTATCAGGCTTAGTTTTTGAAATGTTTCCCACTTGCCAAAGTTTGAAATTCAAATTCAAAACTCAAATTTTCTCTGAAACTCCAAATGGCATTCAAATTCAAACAGGATGCATAGGATGCTTAGCTATAATTGTAAAACATTCCAAATAGGAAATTTGGGATGTTACACGTACGCTAGTGACTTGGGTGCTTCCTCTGATCGAGGCAACGGCCTGCGTTTGGGGTAGCTTTTGGAGGGGCGTTCGAGTTCATACTCTTCGGCTGCAAGGACTTCGGTCCATCTGTCAGCTAGCAGATCTTGGTGAGCTCTAAGCTGTTGCTGCTTTTTCTTGAGGCTGCTTGCTGTGGCTATAAGCCTGCGTTTGAAACGCTCCTGTTCGGCGGGGTCCTCAGGCACGACAAACTCGTCGTCGACGAGGCTTGCCTCGTCTTCGGAGGGAGGCGCATAATTATCGTCCTCGACCTCTCTTTTCTGCCGCCTTTGTCATGCGGACTTGCTTCTCCTTCCTCTGCGTTGAGTCCTCTTTGGAGGAGGTTGTCTTCGGCACTGTCGGGGTGTTATTATCTCCCATGTCGGAATCACCATTTTTCTTTGTGGCGGGATTTAGAAGCGGCGCTTGTTGGCGTCGGGCCCGGTTGCTTCTTGGAGGGCCATCCTCCGTTGTTCCATCGCCGTTCCCATCTTTTGGGATGTCCACCATGTATATGTCGTATGGCGAGGTGGCCTTCCGATTGCCACATGGCGCTGGGTCTTGGTTGTCTCCGGCATCGTCGTCCATACCGTCGATGTCTTGGTCGAAGTCGAGCATGTCGGTTAAATCATCGGCGGTGGCTACAAAGTGGGTGGTGGGTGGGCGTTGAATTTCTTCGTCGTCCGTATCCCAACCTTCTGTCCGTAGTCGGCCGGGCTCTCCGGATAAAGAGAGACTTGATGAATTCAGGATGTCTCCAAAGGCGAGTCTTGAAAGATGTCATGGCGATGAACCTCATGTTGGCGCCCAATCGGATCGATTAGCGGGGCGAGAAGGTTGGTCCGGAGAGAGTCCGGCACCACAGAGTCAAGGTCTTTGAAAAGGACAGGGATGGAGTTCGGCTCAATCGCCGTAGAGATCGTAGCCCCCGAGGCGGTGTCCAACCACTCGTACTCGATCGGGGAATCCGGCTCGGATTAAGGGTCGGGCGGATCTTTGGTGCGGCCTCTAGGGCCTTTGTTCGGCTCTGAGCTAGATCATGCCGTCGAGACAGTCGGCACGCGGCAGCTGCGGCTCGAATCCATCGAAGATCAAGTCTCCGCGGATATCGGCCGTGTAGTTCAAACTTCTAAATCTGACTGATGGCGGGCGTAGCTTCGATCTGCTCGGATGGCCAAGCGAATTGGCCCTTGATGCGAAACCACGAATCTGAAGATCTGTCCGGGGAAAACTCTCACCTGGACGCGTCGTTATTGATGATCGAAGGAGCCATCGGGCCTATCGGTGGCGACAGGAGGAACTCTCAATGAAAGCACCAATGTCGGTGTCAAAACCGGCGGATCTCGGTAGGGGTCCCGAATTGTGCGTCTAGGCGGATGGTAACAGGAGACAAGGGACACGATGTTTTTACCCAGGTTGGGCCCTCTCGATGGAGGTAATACCTAGTCTGCTTGATTAATATTGATGATATGGGTAATGCGAGTAGATCTACCACGAGATCAAGGAGGCTAAACCCTAGAAGCTAGCCTATGGTATGATTGTTGTTCGTCCTACGGACTAAAACCCTCCGGTTTATATAGACACCGGATAGGTTAGGGTTACCCAAAGTCGGTTACAATGGTAGGAGATCTACATATCCGTATCGCCAAGCTTGCCTTCCACGCCAAGGAAAGTCCCATCCGGACACGGGATGAAGTATTCAATCTTGTATCTTCATAGTCTTGGAGTCCGGTCGTGATGATAGTTCGGCTATCCGGACACCCCCTAGTCCAGGACTCCCTCAATTGTCATCACCAACGATCCTCTCATCGGGAGGGGGTCAATCTCCATCAACATATTCACCAGCACCATCTCCTCTCAAAACCCTAGTTCATCTCTTGTATCCAATCTTGTATCAAAACCACAAATTGCTACCTGTGGGTTGCTAGTAGTGTTGATTACTCCTTGTAGTTGATGCTAATTGGTTTACTTGGTGGAATATCATATGTTCAGATCCTTAATGCATATTATTACTCCTCGATTATGAACATGAATATGCTTTGTGAGTAGTTACGTTTGTTCACGAGGACATGGGTGAAGTCTTGCTATTAGTAGTCATGTGAATTTGGTATTAGATTCGATATTTTGATGAGATGTATGTTGTCTTTCCTCTAGTGGTGTTATGTGAGCGTCGACTACATGACACTTCACCATTATTTGGGCCTAGAGGAAGGCATTGGGAAGTAATAAGTAGATGATGGGTTGCTAGAGTGATAGAAGCTTAAACCCTAGTTTATGTGTTTAGCCGTTAGGGGCTGATTTGGATCCATATGTTTAATCTGTGGTTAGGTTTACCTTAATACTTCTTTTGTAGTTGCGGATTCTTGCAATAGGGGTTAATCATAAGTGGGATGCTTGTCCAAGTAAGGGAAGTACCCAAGCACGGTCCACCCACATATCAAATTATCAAAGTACGAGAGCGAATCATATGAACGTGATGAAAACTAGCTTGACGATAATTCCCACGTGTCCTCGGGAGCTCTTTTCTCATTATAAGAAATTGTCCAGGCTTATCCTTTGCTATAAAAGGATTGGGCCACCTTGCTGCACTTTATTTAATTTTCTTGATTGTTACTCTTTACAATTTATCTTATCACAAAACTATCTATTACCTACAATTTCAGTGCTTGCAGAGAAGACCTTACTGAAAACCGCTTATCATTTCTTCTGCTCCTCGTTGGGTTCGACACTCTTACTTATCGAAAGGACTACGATAGATCCCCTACACTTGTGGGTCATCACTAAGCACTTCTTCCATTGCAAGAAAGATCAATCTAGTAGGCCAAACTAAACCGATAATTCGAAGAGACTTGCAAAGATATCAAATCATGCATATAAGAATTCAGAGAAGAACCAAATAATATTCATAGATAATCTTGTTCATAAATCCACAATTCATCAGATCTCGACAAACACAGTGCAAAAGAGTATTACATAAAATAGATCTCCAAGAACATCGAGGAGAACTTTGTATTGAGAATCAAAGAGAGAGAAGAAGCCATCTAGCTAATAACTATGGACCGAAGGTCTGTGGTAAACTACTCACGCTTCATCGGGCGGCAATGGTGTTGATGTAGAAGCCCTCCATGATCGATTCCCCCTCCGTGAGATCGCGGAAAAGGCTAAGATGGGATCTCACAGTACGAGAAGGTTGCAGCGGTGGAAAAGTGGTTTCGTGGCTCCCCCGATGTTTCTAGGGTATAAGAGTATATATAGGCGAAAGAAGTACGTCGGTGGAGCTACGAGGGGCCCACGAGGGTGGGGGCGCGCCTACCCCCCTTGGGTGCGCCCTCCTGCCTCGTGGCCTCCTCGTGGCATTCCAGATTTCAACTCCAAGTCTTCTGGATTGCTTTCGGTCCAAGAAAGATCATCGCGAAGGTTTCATTCTGTTTGGACTCCGTTTGGTATTCCTTTTCTGCAAAACTCTAAAATAGGCAAAAAAACAGAAACTAGCACTCTAAAATAGGTTAGTCCCAAAAATAATATAAAACAGCATATTAAAGCCCATTAAACATCCAAAACAGATAATATAATAGCATGGAACAATAAAAAGTTATAGATACGGTTGAGACATATCAAGCATCCCCAAGCTTAATTCCTGCTCGTCCTTGAGTAGGTAAATGATAAAAACAAAATTTTCGATGTGGAATGCTACCTAACATAATTATCAATGTAATTTTCTTTATTGTGTCATGAATGTTCAGATCCGAAAGATTCAAGACAAAAGTTTATTATTTACATAAAAATAATAATACTTCAAGCATACTAACAAAGTAATCATGTTTTCTCAAAATAACATGGCCAAATAACGTTCATCCTACAAAATCATATAGTTTGGCTATGCTCCATCTTAGATCACACAAAATATTCAAATCATGCACAACCCAGGTTTCAACCAAGCAATTGTTCCATACTTTAGTATTCTCAAACCTTTTCAACTTTCACGCAATACATGGCGTGAGCCATGGACATATCACTATAGGTGGAATAGAATGGTAGTTGTGGAAGACAAAAAAGAGGAAGATGGTCTCACATCAACTAGGCATATTAATGGGCTATGGAGATGCCCATCAATAGATATCATTGTGAGTGAGTAAGGATTGCCATACAGCGGATGCACTAGAGATATAAATGTATGAAAGCTCAATAAAAGAAACTAAGTGGATGTGCATCCAACTTGCTTGCTCACGAAGACCTAGGGCATTTGAGAAACCCATCATTGGAATATGCAAGCCAAGTTCTATAACGAAAATTCCCACTAGTATATGAAAGTGACAAAATAAGAGACTCTCTATCATGAAGATCATGGTGCTACTTTGAAGCACAAGTGTGGAAAAAGGATAGTAGCATTGTCCCTTCTCTCTTTTTCCTTTTTTGTTTGGCTTCTTTGGCCTCTTTTTTTTTTCACGCGGGACAATGCTCTAATAATGATGATCATCACACTTCTATTTATTTACAACTCAAGGATTACAACTCGATACTTAGAACAAAATATGACTCTATATGAATGCCTCCGGTGTGCGGGATGTGCAATGAATCAAGAGTGACATGTATGAAAAAATATGAATGGTGGCTTTGCCACAAATCGATATCAACTACATGATCATGCAAGGCAATATGACAATGATGGGCGTGTCATAATAAGCGGAATGGTGGAAAGTTGCATGGCAATATATCTCGGAATGGCTATGGAAATGCCATAATAGGTAGGTATGGTGGCTGTTTTGAGGAAATTAAATGGTGGGTTTATGGTACCGGCGAAAGTTGCACAGTACTAGAGAGGCTAGCAATGGTGGAAGGGTGAGAGTGCGTATAATCCATGGACTCAATATTAGTCATAAAGAACTCACATACTTATTGCAAAATCTACAAGTCATCAAAACCAAGCACTACGCGCATGCTCCTGGGGGAAGGGTTGGTAGGAGTTAACCATCACGCGATCCTGACCTCCACACATAAGGAAGACAATCAAAGAAACACCTCATGCTTCGAATTTGTTACACAACGGTTACCATACGTGCATGCTACGGGACTTGCAAACCTCAACACAAGTATTTCTAAAATTGACAATTATTATACTAGTATGACTATAATATCACCATCCTCATATCTCAAAACAATCATCAAGCATCAAACTTCTCATAGTATTCAACACACTTTATATGAAAGTTTTTATTATACCCATCTTGGATGCCCATCATATTAGGACTAGTTTTATAGCCAAAGCAAATTACCATTCTGTTCTAAAAGACTCTCAAAATAATAAAAGTGAAGCATGAGAGATCAATAATTTCTATAAAATAAAACCACCACCGTGCTCTAGAAAGATATAAGTGAAGCACTAGAGCAAAATTATCTAGCTCAAAAGATATAAGTGAAGCACATAGAGTGTTCTAATAAATTCCGATTCATGCGTGTCTCTCCCAAAAGGTGTGTACAGCAAGGATGATTGCGGTAAACTGAAAATCAAATACTCAAATCATACAAGACGCTCCAAGCAAAACACATATCATGTGGTGAATAAAAATATAGCCTCAAGTAAAGTTACCGATAGATGAAGACGAAAGAGGGGATGCCTTCCGGGGCATCCGCAAGCTTAGGCTTTCGTTTGTCCTTGAATTTTACCTTGGGTGTGCCTTGGGCATCCCCAATCTTAGGCTCTTGCCACTCCTTTATTCCAAAATCCATCAAATCTTTACCCAAAAACTTGGAAACTTCACAACACAAAACTTCAACAGAAAATCTCATGAGCTCCGTTAGTACAAGAAAATAAACCACCACTTTAAGGTACTGTAATGAAATCATTCCTTATTTATATTGGTGTGAAACCTACTGTATTCCAACTTCTCTATGGTTCATACCCCCCGATACTACTCATAGATTCATCAAAGTAAGCAAACAACACACGAAAAACAGAATCTGTCAAAAACAGAACAGTCTGTAGTAACCTGTAACTTTCGATTACTTATGTAACTCTAAAAATTCTGAAATAAATTAATGGACGTGAGTAATTTGTCTATTAATTATCTGAAAAAAGAATCAAACTAACAGCACTCTCCAGTAAAAAATGACAGCTATTCTCGTGAGTGCAAAAGTTTCTGTTTTTTACAGCAAGATCGCAAAAGACTTTACCCAAGTCTTCCCAAAGGTTCTACTTGGCACAAACACTAATTAAAACATAAAACCACATATAAACAGAAGATAGATGAACTATTTATTACTAAACAGGATCAAAAAGCAAAGAACAAAAATAAAATTGGTTTGCCTCCCAACAAGCGCTATCGTTTAACGCCCCTAGCTAGGCATAAAAACAAGAATAGATCTAGGTCACTACAAAAAAATACACTTCCGTGATGATACGTGTTTGTCATAGTAGGTCGTGTTTTTTGTCATGCATGTACATCCATGACAAATTTATGACAGAATCAAGATAGTCATACCTGTGCTGTCGTAGAAGTGTTCGATGACATTACCAAAATTATCATCATGGAAGTGTCCACTTCCATGACGATAAATCGCGCGTCACAGAAGTGCTTTCGTCAAGGGTGACCGACACGTGGCATCCACTGTAACGGAACACCGTTAAGCTATCGGGTCGGGTTTTGGATCTGATAACCCGTTAACAGCCCTGACCAATGGGGATTTTCCACGTGTAAAATCATCATTGGCTGGAGGAACTGCGTGTCGGCTCATCGTTGGGACGGATGTCATCCACTCATTGGATGAAGGCGCCTATGATACGTCGACACATACGACCAATCAAGTTTAAATGGGCTGGCCCAACTAAAGGCCCACAAGATTTGGCGGCCCATAATGGGCGGCCCGATTAAAACCGCGCAGATTTTGCGGACTATAATGGGCTGGCCCGACTAAAAACCCCTGAATTTCGCGTGCCATAATAGGCGGCCGGTAAAGGCCCACAAGATTTTGTGTGCCATAATGGGCGGCCGGTAAAAGCCCACAAAATTCTTGCGGATCATAATGGGCTGGCCCAGCTAAAGGCCGCAATTTGCCGACATTAATGGGCGGCCCATTTGTAAACCCACAAGATTTTGAGGACCCTAGTAGGCGGCCCATTAGCGGCTGCCATGTTTTGGGCCAAATGCCGGCCCATAATTGATCCGGTCCATTAATGGCCTGTCATGTTCCGGGCCTAGTAATGGCCCATATAAGATCCGGCCCGTTAAATGCCTCCCACTTTCTGGGCCAAATCACGGCCGAGATCAGGTCCGGCCCTTTAAGAGGCTTTGGGCTCAATTATGGCCCATATCAGATTCGGCCCGTTGACTGGATGCTATGCTTTTGGGCCCACTTGCTAAAGGCCCATTTAGTAATTCGGCCTGATATTAGTTTCGGACTGTTAAGGGCCCATTTAACATTTCGGCCCTATATTAATTTCGGCCTGTTAAAAGCCCGTCATATAGTTGGGCCTAACTACGGCTTGGTTTTTATCCGGCCTGCTCGCAGCCGATATATGATTGGGCCAAACAAGGACCGAGACAACTTTGGCCTGTTAAAAGCCCGTGAATTGATTCGCACAATCATGGGCCGGGGTCCATTCAGGCTGCCGACGACCGTGAGCTATTGACGCGTTTCGGTGACCTACTTCTCGACCTCCTAAAGCCCATTGAGTTTTCTTGCGAAAAGAGGGCGGGGTTACTCGGCCTATTAAAGGCCGAATCTACTAGTGGGCGGTTTGGCGGGGCCCATGATGCGGACCATACATCGTGATTGCATGATGGCCCGATTATGTACCGTAATTTTACGGTTTGGCGGTTTCTGCGAAGACAGGATATATATCTGATAAAATAACTGCAACATCGTGAATAAGAAAAAACCTAGACTATACAATAAAGAAATTACGGCATATTACATCCTTTGGGCATCAAAGTTCACCACTATGATAATAAAGCACAAGCGGACAGCAGATTACATACTTTGGGCATCAAAGATGCCACCGGTGCAAATAAACACGCCGACAAAATAATATACAAAACGACAACACTTCAATAGAGTTCAAGAAAGGTTAGCCTATTTGGCGAGCTGCAGCACAAGCAGTGAGCAAGATGATGAGGCTGCGCTTGTTTAACACTTATATCTTCCTCACTCTGAAAGATAAACAAGCGAGACGGATGACAGGTTTTGCACATAATAGTATCGAGTCTTGACAATTCATCACATTTCTTCTTGTGAATAAAGTGACGAGTTTAAAATTGCATTAACACAATATGGTATTGTTCAGGTCAAGACATGGCAGGAATTGACATTGTGAAGGAGTTGGCAGCTTCACGACACCCTTGGATTACAGATCAAGAACTCATAAGTATCAATGGTTAGTGTCTTTGTAAATTTATCCCATTTCAGATTGGCAAATAAAGAGGTGGTTTAAATAATAGTAGAATGATATGACATTGTTCATAGTTAAGACATTGCAGAATATGACATTGTCTTTGTAGTGGATAGGTTCACCACACCTTTGGATTACGGATGAAAACGAAGCATACATGCGGTGCAAAAGAAGATCACTTGCTCTGCATAGTTTAATTTACATGGTATGAAGAAGGAACTTGGTTATACAACTGAAAACTTAAATTGAGAAGGACAAACTTTTGTTTATGAACTACATAATAAACTTTAAACATGCAATTTGATGCAAACACCAAAAATAAACAGCTGTTGCAGTCATGCCTAACCAAATATACACAACAAAGTTTGAAGGCTTGAGAAGGACAAACTCACATAACTGGTGAAGACAGGCTCTATAAAGCCCTTGTGCATGCTGATGGGGGGCAATTCAAGAAGTTTAGCACAGAATGTTCTTCATAAGCATTGCCTTTATTCTACATTTTGTTAAGAGTAAATATAGGTGTGATAATATACGAATAAATGGAGAATATTTAAGATAAGATGAAGAGTGATGCTACATAACCAAGAAGCTATAAATGTATGTGCAGCGATTACAGGCAAAAGGCACAGCCAAGAGCAATGCAGCTAAACTTCTTGATACCAACCTTATGGTAAGAGTAAATATAGATCGATGTGTAGAAAATGGAGGCAAAGGAAAATAAGCTGCAGAGTGATGGTACATGAACAACTACTGTCAATATAAGTACAGCGATAAAGGACAACATGTACTTACAAGAACAATGCAGAGCTAAAAAATTCATTGGCATTGGATATATTCTACACTAATGTAACCATTCATACAGATCAGATAATTTGGGCGAACAATTGATAAGCAAGCTATCATGCATCTGCTGTCACATAATGAACCAGTATGTATGCAAATACAGTGATCTGAGGACAACATGTACTAACAAGAGCAAAGCAGCGGGCAGCATATTTGCGATATCACTGTCGTTCTTTTCAAACCGAATTCTTCTTGAGCTGATTTCCTGCAAAAAAGATCCGTAAGGCACATGCGGAAAAGTAGAAGTTCAAATTGTCATGTGATTTCATAGACGATACCTCATCACAGGAGCGAGACCGATTGCATAACAAGGTTTTTCCATTCAATGTCTTCTAAATTTAGCACAGGAGACTTCACCAAAAATTCATTTATAGACTTGCCATCAAAGTATGATTTCCTCAGGTAACACCGATACTGCTGCAATGCTTCCTTGAAAAGCACAAGCAAGCTTTGCTCGTCATGACTATCAGATTGACCCTCACCTAGTTACAAAAATGTAATGTAAATCATTGATGTGTTCGATCAGTGAAAACAGGAAAATAATAACCATGAATAATAGCACTTACGTAAGTTGGACATGAAGATGTGAAAATGGTGTTTGTCTTCACTATAATCTTCCCATGATGGGAATATATGCACGTAGTCCCTAACAACATTGAAAGCATTGTCTTTTAAAGCTGGGAATAAATGGAATGGGGTTCCAATATGCAGGAATTGGCCATCTCTGCGGTTGGGATAGGTCTTGACGGTGGACTTGCTGTACTTTTTCTTTGGAGTGGGATTTTTACGTAGTGCGGCTGGTGCTATGGCAAATGAAATCGGTATACCTTTTATTGGAGTGCAGGTCCTGTGTGGTGGGGCTAGTGGTGTGTCCGGTGAAGTATGGGTGCAGTCTGCTTTGAGTCGGTCCTATGTTTTATGTCACTTGTTGTACAACCAATATAAGTGGGTATTTGTCTGATTTCTCGGCACCACCATGTTTTCAAGGACTTTGCGGTGCTCCTTGAGGTTCGGCAATCACCCTCTTCCTTTTGATGTCGATGCACAAGAACAACATTTGAGTGGAAAAACATGGTATGACGACGGATGGAATATGTATTGATAATGGATGGGCATAGCATCTCGAGTTATATGATGAGAAACTAAGCGGATGGTGGTGCAAAAAAGTAGAAGAAATGCAAGACAACATATGCAAGATCTGGCATAATCAATAAAACCTTGCCAAATTAGAACAGGCACCTTGATGGGTGAACAGGACAGGCCATCGCCTTTGACTCCTCGAGGTTAGAATAGTCATTAGAATGATATTACGAACAAGAATCAACAGGTGGGGGCGTCACGAGTTTCATTGCTTCCAAAATGGCACTCAATGCCTTGGTGCCAATTTTGTAAGTCATTGCAGTGTTCCACAATATTCTTACGATGCGGATTTTGATATTCACTTTGTAATTGCGTATAATATCGAGAACCATGAAAACATAAAAAGTTGTGAGATTATCTTTGTAATGCAGATGATATTCTAATATAGAGGCGCCCTGTAAACACTTATGTGCTATCCTTTGGATTACGATGAGAGAGCTCATGTGTGCTGTAATATCGTGTGTGCATTTATATAATCTGGCACAAGTACAAAAAAATAGGCTCGAGTAAGGATAGCTAGCAGATGATAGGTTCATAATATACTGTATAGATAGTTTATTGCCAAACCATGATAACAAGAGCACACAACAACTAGGCAGATCATAGTGTACATAAAAAGGTACACTATAACCACAATATATAAATCGGGAAAGTGGGCGGCTTGAAAATACGGGGTTGTATTGCGCTAGTAATTGAAAGCCTATCGATCAGCGTCTGAGGCCAGCACTATCGAACATGGTAAAGAAGAGCAAGCAGATTTTGGATAATAAAATGTTGGTTGCGCGGTGCCCACATGATGAACGAGAGAGCATTAAGAATGCAACTCGGTGTCTCTCGACCATTTCGGCGGTTGGATGAAGATCCTCGTCTCTAACCCTTCTTCTTCCTCGTCGTGATTCTTCCCTCTGAGAACACCTTGCAGGCCGTCGGCGGACCACCGCCCCCACCACATGTGTTCCTCCGCCGCCCACCCCACCAGCGTCGAGTTTTCTTAGTTCGTGAGGCCCCACAACCACCGAGCCCTTGGATCACCGGCGAACTCCGTGAGCTCTGAAAAATCGGTGACCCAATTTTGAAATTTAGTCTCTGTGATTTAACTAGTGTGGAATATAAAGGGAAAACCATAAGCATTGGGAGTATAGTGTTGGCGTGCCATGGCGGATCTGAAGGTGCAAACCGGACAAAGGCAACCGCAACCAAGACAAGAAATCGAGTAAGCGGTGGCGATCTATTTTCTTGCTGCGATAAATAAGTTGAGAAGATCTGAAAAGTACCGCCTCACAGTGCGGCGCCGTGTCGCATCTGGTGAGAATTTGGCGGTGCTGCGGTAGCGATGGCTGTCGGCAGCGTGGAAGCATATCTAGGAGGGTAGAGCGGTGGCGGCGGGGCGCGGTGGGCGAGAGACAGATCGTAGGAGGCGCGCCGGCAAGGTGGACGGCGGCGGGGATGAAGCGAGAAGGGCGGGATGCAGGATCCGGTCGAAGCGTGGATGAGAGGTCGATCTCTTGTAATGGGGCGGCGTCGGGGTATCAGCTCGGCATGGTGGAGGAGGGCGGTGGATGGGGTGGCGGCGGCGGACGGAGGAGGTGGGGTGGAGAGGTGTTTTGGCGCCCCAGATGCGAATGGGGAAAAGGAGGTAGAGAGGAAGGGGAACCATGTAGTCGGTAGCGCTTGTCTCAAATCGAGAAATTTACAAACTTAGCCCCGTTTCAAATTTCTACTACATCACAACAACATTAGTCGGTTGGGGATAGGGCGGTAATCTCGCATACACCAAATATTTGCCGATAAGAGTTTGTTTTGGCGCCACCGTGTATGAATATGAATCGGGAGGAGTCGATTTGGCCGAGGCACCTTGTGTTTTGGCGCCACGTGTATGAATCCGGGTGAGGCGGTTATGTCACGTTTGGGTGAAATTACAAACCTACCCTATCGAAACCTATAAAATCCAGTGAGATAGGCTTTGCGGCGCGAGGATAGGCGTAGTGATTTCCATCTCATGATTTTGGTTTGGTGATTCTGCGACTTTCCCTTCGTTCAAATTTTGCGATGTGCGTTTACCGTGCCAACTCAATTCGAATCCCGTTTGTATTCTACAATTTTTTTTGGTGGGATCCATTTTCAATTGGAATTACATTCTATATACATCATTTTTTACATATATACTTTCAAAAGCACAACACTATTTATACATAAATATGGTTTACAAATGGCATGATCTCAGATTCATAAGGTTGTATCCATCAATTTGGATTTTCAAATATTTGAAACCACTTTATGTTGAAATCAATGTATGCATTCCTCGCTAATTGTCTCCAATTAATGTGTGTTTCATGCGGGTTTTTAACTTCTCAAACATGTATAATGTGTTTCACACACGCAACATATAGTGTAATCCCGTTTAGACACTAATTGCATATAAACCATGCATTGTTTGTAATTGAAGAATCTATGGATCACCAATATTGATAAACTATATAACATTACGTGTGCCCAAATTCAAATGAATATGCATGTTTGATACACCAATTTGCGTTATGATATTATCGATGTCGTGATCTCCGGTTTAAATATTTGAATCCCTTTAATCCAGATATTAGTCTCATATAGCTATCACTCATGCTTATATAGGACTATCTCTACGGACCTATCTGCGTTCATCGTCTCTCGGGCATCTCTCGTGCTACACATATGTCGACAATGATCTTTTATCTTCGTAACACACTGACGGTACTCTCTCCATCGACCTTCATCACTCTATCTCTCTCTAAGTATATCTCGCTCCCTGCTATGTGTCTCTAGCTATGATTCTCCATGTGGAATCTCTTTCTCTCACACAAACACAAAACTTTGTCTCCCGGGGTCTCATTTCTCTCAACTATTCCCATGTGTGCCACTCGCACACCCCTCATACAAAGATGTCTTTCGCTCCTTAGATATGAGAACCTCGACTCTTCCTCTTCAATATCTCTTTCTCACACACAAACACAAACTCTGTCCCCGGGGTCTCATATTTCTCCATTGTTCTCTTGTATGTCGCTCAAACACACCTCTCTCCCTAGAGATATCTTGCGTTCCCTCATATGTCTCTCTAGCTATCACTCTCGTTGTGAAATATCTTTCTCTCTCATGAGACACAAAACTCCGTCTCTCTGGATCTCATTTCTCTCGATATTTGTTTGTATGTGACTCACATGCACCCTCTCTCTATCTCTCTCACCCACACACATAACCCAGCCTTGATCCACTCGACTCCTATCTCTAGCACACACTAGCTAGCATCTTTATCTTTCTATTTATCTATTTCTCCATCAACCTTCTTTCTCGCCCTCACTCTTGATTCCTATCACACACTACATATGTTTCTCTCTACATGCATGCAGTCAAGTGCCCTCTCACACATATATAACTTCACCCTTTGAACCACCCAGCGGTCATCTCCGACACCCAAACTAACAGATGTCTCTCTAGCTAGCATCTCCATCTCTGTATCTATCTGTAGTTTCTCCGTCAACATTTCTTTCTCGCACGGAGTCTTGCTTCCTATCACCCACACTATATATGTCTATCCATACATATGCATTTATAGGTTGATCTCTTTTGCACAATCATTGCGCCTCACCCCCTCTGCTCGCCATAGATGCATGCTCCAGCCCACGCCACTATCTCTTAAAGACAAAAACACATGCTAAATTGTCGGGCCTTCTTCCCTGCATTCTCACATGCATGCATATTGTCATACCGATCCGTCTCTCCCATGTCGTTGATCTTAGGAATTATGTCTTCATTCTTTTACCTCGATCATGTGTGCGCGCACACACACACATCTCACACATGCACGTTCAAGGTCTCTATGTCTCCATACGTAGTTAATTACCCTCAATCCTAACTCCGCACCGAATCGTTCTCCTCTTTTGTGCACATAACTTCCGTCTGGATGGGCAAAACACACACTCATACTAAACAATCTCCTTCTAGCTACCCCCCCCCCCCCGCCACGCGCGCCTCTCACTCTTCCCCAATATCCCCGAAACTAATAAGACCATCCCTTTGTTTAATTCCCGCCTACATGCACCATCGATATATAGTAGTCTTCCGTGGTGTCTCTCGAACAAACACGTTCTCTTGATGTCGACTCCTCTCACGCGCACGCACCTTCTCATCCCTCCTACGGGCATTTTCTCTCTCGCACCCCATCGTTGGTGGCCTCTGCCATACACATCACCTCTCTATGATGAAGCCATGCACACTTAGATTACATCCGCCACAGAGGACCCGGAGACACACACACACACACATGCCTTGCACACGCATGCGCATGCACCCCCCCACACACACTAAGACTCCATCTCTCTCTCTCTCACACACACACACACACACACACACACACACCCCCACACACTTAGACTCCATCTCTCTCTCTCTCTCACACACACAAACTAAGACTCCATCTCTCTCTCTCTCTCTCTCTCTCTCTCTCTCTCTCTCTCTCTCTCACACACACACACACACACACACACACACACACACTAAGACTCCATCTCACACACACATGCTCTAGGCGGAGCATTTGTTCCTACCACCCTTCATCCAACCTTACCGTATGATAAACAATCACCTTTATTTACTTGCATAACATGGACAGATTCCACTTTACTTTAGTAGTCAACAAACTTATCATCTGTATACCCTTATAAAAAACGAGTTGGCGATGATGGTGTGCACTGCCATCTTATGTCTGAGACCATATGATCTATATCGATGGATAGGAAGCAAACTATGATAATTTTACAAAAGATACCGCACCTCTCTCCACATCATTATCTCCATAACCTCATTGCTCAGCAATTAAAAAAGAATAAGTCTCGGAACAATCTAGCATGCATGGTGGCGCTGCCGCTGCTTGCGCAATCCATCCCATGCCTCCGCCCATTCCGACCACCGGTCACCACCATGCTCCCTCCTCCTCGCCTTATCTCTCATCTTTCATTTTTCGATGACATTCTCGAGATACCAGTTTTCCAATAAAATTCTCGAGATATCATTAGTTTTACACATGGGATTACTCTGCATGGGTCAATCACAACAGGTGTTTTGTAAAAAATGCATATTGATGTTCCGTGCAATGCATGAGAATCTTGCTTGTAATTATATAGCATAAATCACGAGCAGGAAGTGACATTTTTTGACACAACCACGTTAACATGGCCACGTAAATCACGGCAGGAAGGAGAAGGAAGCGGGCTGTGGATAACGTTTTTACCACAATTTCTTAGGAAGCGGGTGCAATAATTGAGTAGTTTTGCAAACTACCATTACTACTACACTGAAGCGGTTCAAAACCTATACTTGCCGGTCTGGCGCTTCCGCGTGAAATGGTCAGCGTCGCTGGGCGTCGATGCCGCATTAATGCCGGCGGGCGGAGGCAACCTCTCATGGCGCCCGGCTTTGAAGTGGCGACGGCGAAGAAGCGCCGCTTCCGGTGCCTTGTTGCTCGCGTCGAGGCAGCCATAGGCCTGTTTGGATCCATGGGTTAGAGTTAGTTTGAGCTAGTTGGGGCTCAAATAGCCCTAAAGTATCCAAGCATGAGGGTTTAAATTGGAGCAAGTTGCACGAACCCACCAAAAAACTATCCCACCAAGAGGTGCTAGCGGAGATAGTTCTCATTGGGACCTTGAAAAATCACTTTTCTCTCTCCATGAAGTGCATCTCTTGTCAATCTAACCTGTCACCCAAACACCTCTTTGGCTACTGATTAGTTCGAGGGTTAGTCATGAGTTAGTCTAACCTCTAGCTAAGTTAGAGTATCAAGCAGGAGCAGTATAGGACATGCAAATTGCTCAAAGCATACGAGCAAATTAAATGCGTGAAAGGATTTTTTTCTTTTGAAAGCGGAGCGTGAAAGGATTTTTTAGAATGCTCTTGGCATGTCGCTAACATGTGATAGTTAATTAACCTCAATAGGCAATGACGCTAGCCGCCGCACTTTGATAGAGGCGAGGAGGAGAAGCGTCAGAGCTCTTTGGATTACTAGAGATAGGTGTCATACGGAAGCCAAGAAATATGGTGATAGCGTGGGTTAGCCATGTACTAGTATGATGTAACTACCTTTGGGCTGCCGTGTTTCGTACTCTTCGATCCACTATGGAGATGATTGGTTAATTTTATATCGTTGAATAATATTAAATATTATGAGTCACGAGAGGCTCCTGACGAGGTTCCTTGCTCCACCACGAAATATGTAATGAATTTCGTCCAGTTTGTAGGAAATTTTTTCGAAATGTAATGAATTTCATCCGGTTAATTTCATCCGGTTAATTTGAAATTTGCTTTGTTTGCACGAATTTCATCAGGTTAGTTCATATAGTTGTCGAAAGGTATGCGGGCAGCATCGGATGGCATCCATCAGTGTCCTCGGACAGATGCCGGTGTATATTTGTGGGCCAGCGCTGGAGATGCCCTAACTATCATGCTATAATCTCTAAAAATCCTCCATTATTTGGCAAGGAACAGTTATCCCTCGATCAAAATCAGATCCGCGGTGTTTCGCACTCATCCCGCGTACGAGTGTAAACTCTTGCTTACATAAAAATGGAGCAAGTGGACGGCATTGTAGCACGTCATATCACTCGAACTAGCCCGCCTAATGGCGGAAAGCACCGCCCTCGTCATTTTGTTCGGATTTCTATCGATTGATCGCGAAAATGTTACGCCGCAAGTTCTAAAGGAAAAGCGGCACACTTACGACTCGTCTGGCGTCGCAACCCGACAGTCCGGCTCGCATGCGCCACTCACCAAAGGGACACACGTTGTCTTGCAATTTCAGCGACATGTGGGAGCGTAATTGATAAACCGTCGATAGCGAAATCTAATCGCTCGGTGGGCGTCGGTGAGAAGAGAAAGCGGGGAGGAGAAGAGATCGCCCGCCGCGCTTACGGACTCAAGAAATATATGGTGATAATGTGAGGTGGGCCATCTGGAGTCGGACCGCTTCGGAGCCGCTCTCACCGCCCTGGCCCCTCAAGGCGCTTGACTGCCCGCTGCATGCATAGCAAGTAGTCCCGCTTATGTGGGAGAGAGGCATTGACAAAGTCAAGGAGTAATAGTGGAGACAATAGCTTTCATCAAAATAAACAATGAATACTCGTTGCTCGTCCTCTATATCGGAAAGAATACTTTCATTCGCCGACATGTGGGGCGTCGACCATCTGGTCCACCTGCCATGCACAAAATTATCTGGTCTACCCGGTCGTATCGCAGGCCCAACCTTTCCCACCGTAAGTTGTTAAATGACGAAGGAACCATCATGACTTCGTTGAATTCCGCTTCTTCAAGAAAACTTCTGTACCCATAATACTGCTACCACCGCGAAGGGCGGGCAGCACCTTGTACCATGTCATATCCTTTGAAACCCACTAGGCCAAACTAGCCGCCTAGGTCATCTATTTTGGAGCAGATGCGTCTACTGCCTTTGCTATGATTTTGTGTTGCACGTTCTCGTACTTTTGCTACGATTTTCCTACCCTATGAACCAAATGAGGCCTGAATGTATGTCGAGTATTGTGCGATCGATCGCTAAGCCTACAATTTTAGGAGCTAGGGCTGTTGGTCGATCGACGAGGGATAAGTATAAGCGTACCACGAGCTCATCATTAGCGTTTCTCTTGGTGAGTGTTTTGCAAGTACTATAGCTTCGCCACGATAGCTAGCCTACTAACACCAAGAATCATCAAACAAGCCTGCTGATATGATAAACAGTTCAAACTTACATCTAAGCATGCCATATATTACATCAAAAGCTGGTGAGGATACATACATTTCCATAACTCGGAGAGGGTTCGCATGATTCATCGCATGATTCACTATCAAACAAAAGTAGCAAGATCCGCCCACACAAGGCGGTGCACTAGCCCTAAGATGGTTTGATAACACGCATCGTTACGGTAATTAAACACGAGGCAATGCAAACTACCACGAAGGATTAGCGCGACCAACTATTTCTTGTCATCGATCTCGGGCAATGACCACAACACGGACAACGGCATGGGAATCGATTTACAGGCGATGTCCACGGGGTGACGCGACATCGGAATCGATCTGCAGGGCGATGTCCACAGGATGGACAGCGGTATCGGAATCGATCTCGGCGATGCCAGCAGGGCGAGACCCGCGACATCGGAATCATCAAGGACAACCACGGCACCTGCACAACACTAACATATTAGCAAGCACATTGCAAATAATCAAAAAGCAAGCACATTGAAAATAATCAAAAACCACAACTGGTAATAAGCCATTATTTTTTACCTTGTGCAGCTCACGAGGATCTCATCCCTCGGGGCCATCTCCTCGTCCTCGATGGGGCCATCACCTTGCGAGAATCTGCTTCTCAGCGGCGACTATCTCCTCAAACTCGGTCTTGAGCCTCACATAGGTGGCAATCAGAACTCTTGGGGTAGGCGCGGTGGGGCCCTTGCTGTTCTTCAACTTTCTTTGAGGAGTTCATCCATAGCGTCCTCAACTCTTTGGCGGTGCTTGTTTCTTGGAGTTCTTCGTCTCCATGGGTTGGCCCGCCAACATGGTCGACTCGTTGGCGGTGCTCGCTTCTGGAGATCGCTGTCTCCGATGGGTTGTCCATGCCGCAACTCTTTGCCTAGTGCTCCGAGGATCCATCAATGAGCCCGACAAACAAAAAGCAATCGAAAGAAACCACAATCGCAATGAAAGCGGAAAATAATAGGATGTGAGAATCGGTTGGTGCTTATAAAAATAAGATTATTGGAATGAAAATATAGCAGCATAAGCTGATTAGCCCACCTTTCCTTCATCGGTAGAGAAGAAAAATGGCGAAGTGAGTAGCACAGGTGAGGTTTTCTTCAAGAAAGGGAAGAAAGGGCTTGAGCAGGCGTTCCAATGAAATGATGGTTGCTTCGTCCAGTCCAACTTGGAGGCCACCTTACCACTTGCTTTGGTAAAGGTGTGGGTTTTGTGATATATTGGTCATAATGCGGCCCACTGGGGTGACAATTGAGTCTCATTGTAGCACCTCGCTGTGATTTGGTGGATGTACAGCGGGCCGGATGCTTTGAAATGTCATTAACTTGATTTTAGTCTCTTTAGTATTTGGATCCAAGCATGGATGAGGCTAACAAGTTTTAGTCCACTACTTTTAATCATGAGACTAAAAGCGTATCAAAGCACTCTCTCGGGCTGGTCATAGTGGGGAGTAACTTAGACTAGTGTCATGCATATGACACTAATGTAAATTACTACCTCCATAATCTTGAGTAACATAGTAGTAGTATCATATATTGCTTCATTTATTATCTCATAGACTCATTTTGCCTCGGAAAGCGCTATGTTACGGTAACATATTATGTTACCACAAGCACCTCTTTCCTCATTAAATACTTGCCACATAAGCAAAATTGTCTTGGGATGTGTTAAGTTACTACCTAAGTTACTCCCACTATGGCTAGCCTCAATATTGTGCACGCGACCAAAGGCGGAGAGGAAAAGCAGAGAACTACATAATTAATGCATGAGTTTAATTAGGGTAGTTTTGTAAAGTCTGAGATACATTCCTCCAATCATAAAATGCCTTGGTTCATGAGATTTGAGATTTGAGCCCTATAAACCGGAGGAGGGTACTACACGGTGTAGTCTAGCCACTTGTTTTTTTAGCGAAGTCTAGTCACTTGTTGAAATCTCTAGAAAGGCAAATACTCCTTTCGGTTTCTGAGGTCTATACTACTCCCTCCGTCTAGGTGTGTAAGTCATCTTCTGAAAACCAAATAGTCCCAAAACACTTAGGCGCGGTGCATTAACTTCTACCTTGTTTCTTGTTTCTTGACATATGTATCAACCAATAAGAGATGAGAGGTGTGCATGCTTTTAATGACTTGCAATGGCTAGTTCATTGCATGGAATGCTATTAATTAACAAATAAACATTGGTGACCCCGGGAGGAAATGGTGCTAAGCGCGTGGACCTATCGAGAATGAGTATCAACCAATGGATAATGGAGTTTAATTGTTAAACAATAGCAATTTTCTCTCATGCAAGAGCACGGCTAGTACTCAAGGAACCGCACCGCGCGGCGATCATAGCTGCCACGTTCGGTTTGCACTTGGCTCTTCACCTCTTTGAGAAGGCGAACAATGATGTTACCCCTACTTCTAAAGTATCGAATCCTTTGCTGCATGTCCGTCCACCTCGTGCGGGAGGGATAGCGTGTGGCAGCTTCTATTACTGCTCCGCCTTTGCGTCCATGGCAGGTGGGCCTAACGGTGGTTGGCCCACCTGTCAGTGCAACAAAAGCAGAGTGCGATCAAACACCGAGCTCGATCCGCGAGAGAGAGAGGCGTCATAGTAATCAAATTTCTCGGGCTTATGCGAGTTGTGCGACACATCAAAGCCTGCATTCGATAAAACTCTTTTACACATTTCAAATGGGCTACTTGCCGTATGTAGGAGTAGATATATTCTGCCGTATGTACTCCCTCCGTTCCAAAATATAAGTCTTTTAGAGATTTCACTATGAACTAGAGTACATCTGAAACAAAATGAGTGAATCTACACTCTAAAATATGTCTATATACATCCGTATGTAGTTTGTAGTGGAATCCCTAAAAGACTTACATTTAGGAGCGGAGGAGTAGTCACTTGTTGCAATCTCTAAAAGACTTATATTTGGAAGCGGAGGAGTACAACGCATGCATGCATGCCGTGACTTTCCTTTTGATACTTGCATGTGTTGATTTGATGCACCTTGCCAAATTTTGACTATAAATTTAACTAACCAATTTTTCATGCATGTCACAAAAATCACGGGGCTGTTTGGATTGTGACTATGTTTGTCTTATGTTGCCACATTATTTTTCCCACACTTGCCACACTTGCCTAACCTGAGTTGCTCAAATTGTTAGACACACTTTGGCTTGCCTAAGGGAATCTTGCCACAATTTTGTGTCTATGACATGTGGGGTTCCTTTGCTAATAAAAAATTCTTGTCTTAGGTGTGGCTAATAAAAAGACTTATATTTAGGAGCGGAGGAGTAGAAAATATAAATAATAATGCATGTTAGGGCAACCCACGTTTCCTCTAATTTTAGCCGTGGGCTTGTTCACAATTTTTACGAGGGGTGGTTGTTCATTTAATGGAGGGACTTGTAGTACTACCAGACTTGAGCGATACAAAGTGCGACTGGCACACCGTAACACCACTTGGAACAAGCGGGTAGCTATCTCAAAAACAATCAACAACTAAAAAAACGCGACTGGCATGTAGTATAGTACACAATTTTAAACGATTGTTTTGATGGAGTGAAAAAGAAAACTACCCCACTACTTATATATAGGCGGAGCCTCGCGCTTGCTTGCTAGGGCTGCTCTATTCACACTCTCATCCTCTCGAGATCTAAACAAGATAGGGTAGTAACCTGTCTTTCTCCTTCAAAAACACTGGCTTTCTATCCTCACGCTGGTTCTGAGATCCGGACGTATCCCCTCCCGGTGAAGGGAGGAGGGCAGCGTTTGGCCCTCGTCGACAGAGAGGAGAGACCCTTGCCGGCCGCACCGTTATCTCGGCGGCGCCCGGCGCGGGGAGGTCCTCCGATCCCTTCCTCGTTGCTGTGGCGGATCCGGCCTCCGCGCTCACCTATCCACATCCAGCGACCTTGGTATATCTTCGTTCGAAACCGCCTTAGCTCTACTTCCCATTTCGCTACTTCGTTGCATGTGCATCATTTTCTACCTCTCAGCCCCTCTCGTCGGATGGTCCAACGTCACCTATTTTTCTTCTTCTATTGTTAGAGGTAAAGCTACTTCATGGAGTCGAATCTTGTACTCCCTCCGTCCGAAAATACTTGTCATTGAAATAAAGTGGTGGTGGGGAATTTAGTATGTACATCGGACTTGGTACAAATAGGAAGGAAAGGGATGAAAGTAATCTGATTGGTCATCCATCCGGTCTCTTGGTGAAAAAGGGAAATATAGGGGTAACGTTGTACAGTGGTATGACCAGGACTAGATTTGCTATCCACACATAGGAGTAGGTGGCTAGAGTGAACAAAATGGGACCAACCCAGATATGTTTCTTGGATGTTTGTTTCTCGGGGCAACAAACTATGAATCACCACTTTATGCCCCTGTTTACGTACATGGTGTTGTCTTGCTGGTGCACCTTGTCCCATGCCCTTATACCAAATATTTAGGCTCGGTCGGAATAAAGGGGCAGAAAACATAGGTCTTGATGAAAATAGAGGAATAGGAAAGGAATGTAGGTATAAAACTATGGAACAGCGAACGGAGGAAACTCTCAAGAGAATGTGTTGGATGGACTCTGAAATGTACAGATTTGATTTTTAGAGTAGCATGCTTGGCGGTATGAGATGCTATTTGTTTATTCAGCTGCATAGTGACTACTCTTGTCCTCACCTCACGTACCACACATAGGTTGATTTTTTATTCCGGCAAACACAGCACAACAACTTTGTCTAACGCATGGCGCGGCGCTTTGCCTCGGGCTTCCGCCCAAAAAATGAGCAGCAGCGTGGATGTTTCTAATCCGATGGAATCGGTACTACGGACCTGCTTTCCTATGAAACACTATTCACCTTTCCGTGTTCGAATGGTTGGAAGGGAAAGAATACGGTAGGAATTGTGTTCCTCTGAAAACCTGCACCAAACACTGTGAACCGAATCGGCCTTAGTTGTTCTTAATATAATGTCCTGGTAAAAATGAAGCCATGCCACTATTTTTGCCTGTAATTGTTTGAGACTCGACAAGTTTAGCCAAATGTTTTTGCCTGTAATTGTTTGAGACTCTTTGTTTCCTCTGTGCCTTTTGTGCAAGCAGGGATATCAATTCACACAGTTCTTTGTTGTGACCTTTGGTGCCTTGCACAAAACTCTTCTTAAAAGAAGTGACTTTTGTCTTTGTTTAAGCTGGAATGTCGGATGGAGCAGTTGGTTCATTTTGGTGGAACTGCACAAAGGGAGATCTGTGTTCCAATCCTCATCATCCATATTGGCATAATAACCTTCCTTTAGGTAAGAATGATATTTAATGCATGTGTTCATCTCTATTTTCCATTGCCATGAGAAAATAATGTTGTTTTTACTAGTACACTTGTACTCCCTCATGACAAAACCAATTCTAAATTAGAAGGCCAATCATGTACTTGGTTTCACCAAGCTGGTGAGGAGAAAGAGAAACATAGCATGAAGAGGAAGAAGAAGAATAAGCAGTGCCAAAGGCGATCTTCTTTGAAGCTAGAGGCCTCGATCGAGGCTATTCAAGGGCTCAAACAGCGACTACCTTACATGTGAGATGATCCTCGAGGGGCCCTTCCACTTCTGCTGTCTCACTTAATTAATTAGGAGCACTTAAGTACCACTAATTTATTCTTGCCTAATTTTCTGTTGGAGTTAAACAAATCTTTAGTAGGACCCTATGCTGAATCATATGCGTGTGAATGTTTGTCTATGGAGGTGAATCATGTGGTGGAGCAGGGAGGAATATTATTAGTGTCATGACATAATAGTGCTATTGTTTTGCATGTCAATTTATTGCCATTGGTTCAATGAGGCAATGTTTTGCGTATTGTCCATCATGAATTTGATGCTCTTGTTTGAGTAATATGCTAATGTCTTCCTATCCTTTCTCACTAAGCTAATGAAGGTTTCACCTTGTTCCTACTTGTGCAAACAGGGATCATGTTGTGCCAATCATACATTTTAGTGGAACTACACAAGACAATACAATGAAGCTGTATCCCGGCCGATTGCTTTAACTCTGCTGGAAGTTCTTGATAATCTTCGATATAATCTCAGCCTTTGGTAAACAAGAGTGATTTCAACCATACATTTGAAGTGCACAAAATATATACTATTGTGTGATTCGGTGAGTGCTTTATCATCTCTTATGGGACTACATGAATAAGCTTTTTCTCAGGTTTATGCAGGCCTAAGGCCTTCATCCATATTAGTTTTTGTCATCTCTATTTGTATCGTTACTCTTGTCATGAGAAACTCCTTTATCTTTGCACTTTTAAGTTTTGCAACCTATGATAAATGGCAATGCTTTGAGTGTTGAGTTGAGCTAATTGGCACTGATTAAATAAACTAATACCTCTCTTTAAGCAAGACTACTATGTTGCTAACTTTACCCATTAAGATAATGAGGGTGCTTCTATTTGTTAGTGTATGTTTCATCAACTAGTCCCACTATTACAGTAATCTCACTCTCTCAATATATGTGCCAATGAGGATGCTCGATTTTGGTGGAGCATCACAAAAACTTTGGGTGCTTCATTGCCTCGACGACTTAGTCCTTTCTGTCGATCGCTAATATCCGCTTGCTTTCTTCCTTTCTTTGTCAATCGCTTGGCTTATCTCGGCTTCGGTCAAAGGAAAAAGTAATTGATATGCTACCTCACACATGTTGGTCTTGGTCTTTATCCTGATTATTGTGCACATCATATGTATTGGTAATTTGGTATTGTGCTCTGTTTGCTGATTTCATAAAGGAGTAATTTGGAGCTTGAACTTCATGAGCAAATCATTACATGGGTGATTTGGTAGAACTGCACAAAATGATCAGATGGACAGGTACTTATGCTGCTACTATGTACTCCAAAGTTCACTCGGACAAGCATCGATGTTGACAAGAAGTGCCTATATTCATTCAGTATCAACGGCGTCGACCAATTGTCAAACTCAAGTATTAGGAGAGTGAGCATAAAAATATTGCTTGGTGCATAACCCATAAAAATGCAGATTCGATGTTTGGTCCCAACTTGTGCCTTTTGGTTATCGGCACATATGGTAGCGAACTATATGGCATGGAGTCTAAAGATTCGAGACAAGTTGGTTGGCCGTATATATTCATCACGGGACTTAATCGATCACACGCCAAGGATGCTCCATTTGGTTGAACTGCACAAAATTTTGGGTGGTTCATTTTCTCAACCTCCTCCTTTCTAAATGCGCAATGTAGAATTTTGGCGAGATCTGAGGACCAAGATGAGCGATAAACTAGTTGGATGAAAGTAGTGGCCAAGTTGCTCAAACCTCCGTCGACACGAGGCCACTATTTGAGGATAAACCTACAAGCAAAGTTCAGATTATGCATGCTGCCTCTTATGTACTCGTACAAGAACTAATTTTAGCAAGAAGTACCTCGATTGAACACCATTTACCGGTCTGTACCCTAGGTAATTAAAGTTAGTCCATGGATCATATTGGCTGTGATCTCAATCATTTGGATGCACAAACATCTTGAACATGTGTATATCTGAATCTTTTGTGAATTATGTATGAAAATTGTCGTGTGATCTATCAATCATTTGGATGCATAGATATCTTTGAGATTGTGTATATATGAATCTTTTGAGTTGTTGATAGTGAATGTTGGCTATGAATATGAGCGTGTCTGTGAACTGAGTTTGATATGAATTACCTTGCAGAACCATTATAACCCTTCTCCTCCTCTCAATCTGCGACTCCTTTGCGCGTTTTCCCATCTCCGAGTCATTCCCGTCAGGGGCCTCGCCGTCGTCCACCGCCTCGCTGTGTTCGGTGCGTTATGGTCAACAAAGCGAGAGTCATCGGAAGAGGACTGTTCATGGAGAGCTGGCGGCTGGGACCCACGAGGTCCATGGTCGCATACGCAAGGAAAGTTTCTCCTTATTAAGTTGAAAAAATGTTTCCTTCACGACAGCTGGGACCCACGGCTGTATCTTATACGGAAGGAAGTGCCTCCTTGTTTCTGAAAAAATTATTCATCCGTTGACAGGTGGGACCCGTCGATTTGGTGGTGAATTGTGGGCTGCTAAGCGGGCGATGTCGCATATGGTTTGTCAACAATCAACAAATGATTCTAGCAGCTGGACCGTTGGATGTTAATCCAACAGCCGTGCTCCTTCTTCAACCTCTGTTCTTGCTCCTGTCTCTGTGGGCGGCACCTTGGCTGTCTTTGCTGCAGCGCACCCGTACCGATGAAGTTTCCCTCCTCTCCATATCGACTCCACTGCCCGTCTTCCCCATCTCAAGGTCGTTCGATGCAGGTGCGCTCGACGCGGTGTGGTCAGCGTGGTTGTAAGTGCATCTAGTGCCACCCTAGTTGGTTTTGGAGTATTGACGACAAATGTGGTTGAGGACTAATGTGTTTGTGAGAATTGCGAGGATAAGGCAGGTAGTGTCCCCCATTGATTCGGTTTACCTACGGAGATGACCCTAAAAATGTATGAAGACATTGGCGACAATGGTGGCATGTGAAGATATTCGCATTGAAGACTATGACATGAGAAGACATTGAGTGAAGACTATGGGCCTTGAAGGCTGTGTCGTTTAGTTGTTTCCTTTTTCTTCTTTGTTGAGTCATAGGAACCACCGTCTTTGTTAAGTGGGGTCCAAGTGATCAAAGTCAGAATGGTGAAGTGATGGTCAACCCAAATCCTATGTCTTGACGAAGACAATGAAACAAAACTTATCCAGATCGGATGAGTCAGCTTTGCTTATGCCCAAGTAAAGTTGCCGTGTGTGTTTGAAATCGACCGTTGGAACACGTGTCGGTTCCTTAGTGACCGAGGTCATTTCGACATATCAGGTCGGGTTGCCTAGTGGCTATAAATAGCCCACCTACACCATAAATTGGTGGCTGCTCGGAGTTAGTGCGGCTTTTGTGGTTTGAGAGCAGCCCACCTCGAAACCTTTGAGAGAGAGAAATCCTTGCGAGGACAAAGCCCAAACATCGAGCCAAAGAGTGTTAGGCATCCTTGAAGTATTTACATGCATGTGACACGAAGACTTATTACACTTGAGGGCTGTGAATCCTCCGGCCCGGTTAGGCGTCGTGTTACGAGCATCCAAGAGTCATCGTGGATTGCGGTGAGCATGATCTGTGAAGGTTGAAGTCTACCTTGAAGACTTACCAGAGTGATTGGGCGGGGCTGTGTGTCCTTAGCTCAAGGGAATAAGGTGAAGCAGCGGTCTTGAGTTGAATCTCAGCCTCCCTAACCCGGATGTCAGATTGTCACGGCAAGCTGGAAGTAGTCCAACAAATCCGATGTCTTCAACAAGTGGTGGTTCTATCTTCTCCCTCTCCTTACTTAGAGTTTGTCTTACGTGAAGTCATTGCCTATTTGTCGTACCTGTTTGACTTCATTGCTTGACTACTTTTGTTGATTGGCTTCTCACGATCTTCCATCTTGATCCTACTACTAAGCTGCTATTAGTCTTGTACTTTCACGTTATTGCATACTTGACTATGGTTTGCTTGTTGTAGTTTATCTTCATTGCATATCAATTAGGTCATTTCTATTGTTTGTCTTCAAAACATCCTTGTTTTGAAGAATGTCCTAAAATCGCCTATTCACCTCCCCCTCTAGTCGATAACTAGCACTTTTCGATTGGTCAACAGCAAAGTCATCGGAAGATATTTGTCACGTGAAGGCGGCGGTGGGGCGCACCACCCCATGGGCGCATGCATGCAACGAGAATGCGGCGAGGTCAGCGTGGTCGAGCGACTTCCATCGGAAGTATACTATCGTGGAGAGTCTCATTTGGGTCCTGGCGCAGCAAATAAGTGCCTCCTTAATGCAGCGGAAAATAATGATTCCTCAAGCGGCGGTAGGGACCCTTTGGGCCGGGCCACGTATTTTTTGGCGTTTGCCCCCTAGCTGCTGGGACCCACGGACGAGACCACCGTATTCCATGAAATCGCCCCCAGCTGTCGGCTCGGACCCACGGAAGTGCCTCCTTATTACGCACAAAAAATGAATACTCCCCACGCTAGCTGGGACCCACCTTAGTGGGAGGCTGACTTGTGGTCCTACTAAGTTGGCCAGGGGCGAAGGGCTTTGTCAACTTAGTTAATATGAACGATTCTAGCTCCGGTGACCGTGCGATGTCCATCCAGCGGTCGTAGTGCTTCTTCAACCTCTGGTCTTCTTGCTCCGGCCGCCCAAACCAGCGCCGGTCGTGCCTCATGCTCCTGCCTCCGTGGGCGGCTGTGCTGCCGTGGAGGACTCACCGCCCCTACTATTCCCACGGCTGGCCAGGCCTGCGGCGGCAACAACCTCACATGGCCGAACGGTGAACCCTCATACTCCTTTCATGCGGGCTTCCATTGCCGCGTCTTCCCGACTCCAGCGTTGTCCCCTTCCTAGGCCTCGCCATCGTCCACCGCCGTGGTGCTCTCCAGTGGCGTGGTCAACGTGGTCGGAACAACTTCCATCGGAAGAGTACTATCGTGGAGAGGTGACAGTGGGTCCTGGCCTGGCCAGTTTTTTGTGATTTGCCAAGTAAAGTCGCTTTGTCGGGCTGTTGGGCTGCAAATCTTTCAAGGCGAGAGAGCTTTCTTTCGGCTGGCGAGAAAATGGCCCATCGATAATGAAAGCAGGTTGTACATTTTAAAACACATCAAAGCGGCAATTAGTTTGAATATCTTTTTTCATTTCAAGATTTTAAATTACATTAATTTTTATGCGTGGAGAATTTGTTGGATTTTATATTGATATACATTTAGTTTTAAAATCAGTTTGAATGTGAGTCAAAATTTGGGATTAAAAACAGTTCGGACCTTTTGAAATATGCAAAAATTGAATAATTTTTTAGCTGTGGCCACAATATGGGCTGTAATGCTAACAAAAGAATATGGACTCAAAAATAACCTTAGAATTAGCAAATGGGCTGTAAATTATTAGAAATGATGGCGGATGGGCTGTATGTTGTTTTCCACAGATTTGAGGCTTTCCTAAAAAATGGTTGGCGCTAGCATTATTTGTTGGATGGCCATCCAACGGCCGTCGTCTTCTTCAATCTCTGCTCTTCTGCTCGGCCGCTCAAACAAGCGCAAGCAGGACTGCTGCTCCCTCCTCCCTTGGCCGGCTGTCTTGCCTGTGAGACCTCACCGCCCACCGTAGTCCCATCGCTGGCCTAGCCATCCCTCTACTCACCCACACCTCTTGTTATTCTCCACGACGGCGGGCGAACGGTAAATCCTCGTTCGATCGTACTCCCCTCCAGCGTGGGAAACAAGCTGCTGAGTCTTCCACGGCTCCATGTGGTTTCCTTCCTAGGCAGCGCCGTAAATCCACCGACACTGGTGCTCTTGGCGTGACCTGGTCAGCGTGGTCAACAACCGACATGCATCTGAAGTGGACTGTGCGTGGAGAGGCCAACAGCTGGGTCCATGGCATACGCGGAAATGCCTCCTTATTCAGCGCAAAATAATGATTCGTCCACGACATCGAGGGACCCACGAAAGGGCCTCGGTATTTAGCGAAAAAAGCGTTCTGACGGTGACAGCTCGGACCCACCAGCTTTATCTTCGCACGCAAGGAAGTTCCTCCTTATTACGTACAAAAAAAAGAATACTCCCCCCGTTAGCTGGGACCCAGTATAGTGGCAGGCTGACTTGTGGGCCTACTAAGTTGACGGGGACGGAGGGCTTTGTCAACTTAGTCAATATGCACGATTCTAGCTCCAGTGACCGTACGATGTCCATCCAACGGTCGTAGTGCTTCTTCAACCTCTTGTCTTCTTGCTCCAGCGCCCAAACCAGCGCTAGTCGTGCCTCGTGCTCCTGCCTCCCGTGGCTGGCTGCGATGCGGCGGAGGCCTCATCGCCCCCTACTACTCCCATCGTTGGCCAGGCCATCCCTCTACTCACCCACACCCCCTGTTATTCTGCGGCAACGGCAGCCTCACACCGCAGCGAACTAGTGAACCCTCGTACTCCTTTACGCGTGGGCATCCACTGCCGCGTCTTCCCGGCTCTGGCGTCGTCCCTTCCTAGGCCTCGCGTCGTCCACCGCCACGATGCTCTCGGCGGCGTGGTCAGCGTGGTCAGAGCGGCTTCCATCGGACGTGGGTGTGCGTGGAGAGGCGGCGGCTGGGTCCACGGCGCGACAAGGAAGTGCCTCCTTATTCAGCGCAAAATAATTATTCCTCCACGACGGCGGGGACCCACGGACGGGCCACCATATTCGCAGCAACGTTTCCCCGACCGCTAGGACCCACCGCTACACCTTCGCGCAAGGAAGTGCGTCCGGGCAAAAAAAGCGATTCACCCAGCTGCTGGGACCCACCAGCTACATCTTATACGCAAGGAAGTGCACGACGGTCGGGACCCACCTGGTGAAGCATCGTAGCATTGTCATTCCGGTGTGACGATATGCGTACATCTTTGGTCGATGTAGAAACGCATGCGTGTCGTAGATGTAGAAAGCGGCGCGTGTCATAGTAGAAGCGCATGCGTAGCATGTACTGCGTCGTCTGCGGCGGTGCAAGAAATAAAATCTGACCCGCGTCGTACATCTGAGCGAGTCTCTGCGCTTATCGTGCATACATACATGGCTGGGTCGGAGCGGAGAAACAGCGTCGTCGTCGTGTTCATGGGGAGCCAACCGGTGGGTGGAGCGGAATGCATAGTGCGTGTTCGTCGGGAGGCTTGGGCGGAACAGGCGATGGAAGCGAGGCTGGCGTACCGCTGTGGAGAAGCGGCCTTGTGTTCGACCGGCCCACGTTGAAGCAGGGTCTGTTGATCGGGAGGGCTGGCGTCTGTAAAGCAGAGAAGCAGACTTCCCTACGGTCGAAGCAGGGGTCCTATTGATCGCGAGGTGTGGCGTACTGCCAAAGCGGAGAAGCGGACCTCCTACTGATCGAAGCAGGGGTCTGTTGATCGGGAGGGTGTGGCGTACCGCCAAAGCAGACGAAACGGACTTGTGTTGGGCGCTACGGTCGAAGCAGGGGGGGGTGTGGCGTGCCATAAGCAGGACTCCATGGGACCTTGTTCATCTCCACCGTCGACCTCCTCCAGCCTCCACAGGCTACCGTTGACCTCCTCCAGCCTCCACGGGCTCCTGTTCATCCAGCCTCCACCGCGCGCTACTCCACGGCTCTTGTTCAACCACCCCTCCACGAAGCCTTTTTTCGTCTCGAGGTTGCGTTGGTTTTCCCGAAGAGAGAGGATGATGCAGACCTGATGGCGTAAGTATTTCCCTCGATTTTTGAGAACCAAGGTATCAATCCATTGAGGAGGCCCGCGCCAAGTCCTCGTGCACGCACAAAGCGATAGCTACACGCAACCAACGCGATTAGGGTTGTCAATCCTTCACGATCACTTACAGTGAGATCGATAGAGATAATATTTTTGGTATTTTTTGGTATAAAGATGCAAAGAGAAAAGTAAAAAGCAAAGCAAGTAAATAAAGTGATGGAGATTGATATGATGATAATAAACACAGGGGCCATAGGTTTCACTAGTGGCTTCTCTCAAGAGCATAGATATTCTATGGTGGGTGAACAAATTACTGTTGAGCAATTGCGAGAATTGAGCATAGTTATGAGTATATCTAGGCAATGATCATGTATATAGGCATCAAGTCCGAAACAAGTAGACCCGAAGCGATTACGCATCTACTACTATTACTCCACTCATCGACCGCTATCCAGCATGCATCTAGAGTATTAAGTTAAAAAGCGAGTAGCATGTAAGCAAGATGACATGATGTAGAGGAATAAATTCATGCAATATGATAAATACCCCATCTTGTTATCCTCGATGGCAACAAAACAATACGTGCCTTGCAACCCTTTCTATCCTTTGGGTAAGGACACGCAATATTGAACCCAAAGCTAAGCACTTCTCCCATTGCAAGAACTACCAATCTAGTTGGCCAAACCAAACGGATAAATCGAAGAGACTTGCAAAGATAACTCAATCATACATAAAAGAATTCAGAGAAGAATCAAATATTTTCCATAGATAAGTTGGATCATAAACCCACAATTCATCGGTCTCAACAAACACACAAAAGAAGATTACATCGAATAGATCTCCACGAGAGAGGGGAGAACATTGTATTGAGATCCAAAAGAGAAAAGCCATCTAGCTACTAGCTATGGACAGAAGGTCTGAAGTAAACTACTCACACTTCATCGGAGGGCTATGGTGTTGATGTAGAAGCCCTCCATGGTGGATGCCCCTCTGGCGGAGCTCGAGCAGGCCCCAAGATGGGATCTCGTGGATCTGAGGAAGAATGCAGCGGTGGAATTAGGTTTTAGCTCTGTTCCTTGATCTGTCGAGTGCGTAGGTATATATAGGAGGAAGGAGTACCTCGGTGGAGCGTCAGGGGGTCCACGACGCAGGGGGGCGCGCCCAAGGGGGGAGGGCGCGCCCCCACCCTCGTGACCGCCTCTGGCACTTCTTGGAGTAGGGTCCAAGTCTCCTGGATCACGTTCGGTGAGAGGATCACGTTCCCGAAGGTTTCATTCCGTTTGGACTCCGTTTGATATTCCGTTTCTTCGAAACACTGAAATAGGCAAAAAAACAGCAATTTTGGGCTAGGCCTCCGGTTAATAGGTTAGTCCCAAAAGTAATATAAAAGTGGAAAATAAAGCCCATTATAGTCCAAAACAATAGATAAAGTAGCATGGAGCAATCAAAAATTATAGATACATTGGAGACGTATCAGGCATCCCCAAGCTTAATTCCTGCTCTTCCTCGAGTAGGTAAATGATAAAAAGAGAATTTTTGATGCGGAGTGATACTTTGGAGTAGTTTCAATGTAAATCTTCTTAATTGTGATATGAATATTCAGATCAAAAAGATTCAAGACAAAAGTTCATATTGTCATAAAAATAATAATACTTCAAGCACACTAACAAAATAATTATGTCATCTCAAAATAACATGGCCAAAGAAAGTTCATCCCTACAAAAGCATATAGTTAGGCTACGCTTCATTTTCGTCACACAAAGATGTTCCCAACTTCTATACCCCCGATGACAAGCCAAGCAATTGTTTCATACTTAAATATTATCAAACTTTTTCAATCTTCACGCAATACATGAGCGTGATCCATGGATATAGCACTATGGGTGGAATAGAATATTATGATGGGGATTGTGTGGAGAAGACAAAAATACGATGTCAACTACATGATCGTGCAATGGCAATATGGCAAAAGTAAAGTATGTCATGATGATGATGGTGGAAGTTGCATGGCAATATATCTCGGAATGGCTATGGAAATGCCATAATAGGTAGGTATGGTGGCTGTTTTGAGGAAGATATAAGGAGGTTTATGTGTGATAGGCGTATCGTATCCGGGGTTTGGATGCACCGTGAAGTTTGCACCAACTCTCAATGTGAGAAGGGCAATGCAGTACCGAAGAGGCTAGCAATGGCGGAAAGGTAAAAGTGCGTATAATCCATGGACTCAACATTAGTCAAAAGAACTCATATACTTATTGCAAAAATTTAGAAGTCATCAAAAATCAAGTACTACGCGCATGCTCCTAGGGGGATAGATTGGTAGGAAAAGACCATCGCTCGTCCCCGACCGCCACTCATAAGGATGCACAAGCCAGATACACTTCATGTTTAAAATTTGTTACATAACTTTAACCATACGTGCATCCTATGGGATTTGCTAACTTCAACACAAGCATTTATCAAATTCACAACTACTCAACTAGCATGACTTTGATATTATCACCTCCATATCTCAAAACAATTATCAAGCATCAAACTTATCTTGGTATTCAACGCACTCAAAAGAAAGTTTCACATATCTTGAATACCAAGTATATTAACATTAAGCAAATTATCATGCTAATGTGACTCTCAAAATAATCTAAGTGAAGCATGAGAGATAAAGTTTCTTTAAAACAAATCCACCTCATCTTGGGCTGGGGCTCTTGGGAGGCGAAATCACGCTTGGCGCCGGAGGAGGCGGCGGGTCATTTTCGCTCGCACCTCATCTGCTGGCTGAGGCTCTGGCGGCGGCTTCTTCAGCAGCGTTCTTGGAGTTCTTGGGCTCGGCCGCACCACCTCACCCCCAACACGGTGGTGCTTCAGCATCGCATCCTTATCGAAGGCTTTCTTAGCGTTCTCCCCACTATCGAGCTGTGGGGAATTCTTCAAGCCAAAATCGGGACCCACGTCGCTCGCGTGTCGGCTCTGTGCTTGCGTTCGCCATGAGAGAGGCGGTGCCGAGAACCCTTTCCTGCCATCTCCCTCATCAAGTCGGTGAAGATGTGGCAGCGCACATACTTCTATGTCAAAACGTCGCCCCCGAGGCGGCTGGGTCAACTGCCGCCTTCGTGGGTGGCGAGTTAGTGAGCCCGACCCTCTAGTTGGTCCTATAGGGCCCAGAGCTGACTCCCGCGAGCAACGCGCCGTCCTTGTGACTCCAGCGTGATGGCCGATCGGAGGGCTGGCTGAGGGAAGACTTCTGGCCGCCGCCGTGGCGCGTTGAGTTCTCCCTCTTCAAGGCCGACCTCATCGATCATCATATGGCGGCCACGAGACCAACCGGCTGTGCTCCAAGGACATGCCCCAGCGGAGGTGGTGGACACGGTGAACTTCTTGGCGAACTGCGGCCTCACGGAGAATGGCAATTGGCAGGAGCCATACTCGCGCCAATCCCCGCCATTGGTAAGTCGTCTCTTGCTTCTCTGTTTCCTTCTTCAGCGAATCGGCACTAATTTTCCTTGGTCTTCTCGATTCAGAATCCCCTCATATGCGCCTTGGTAGGTGCCTTGGGCAGCTCGTGGTCGTCCCGACCGGGAGGCGGAAGCGCTGGCGACCCGACTTAGGCGTGGCGATGGAGGCCGACACCGAGGGGCGAGGAGGGCCGGCGACTTGAGCCCGGCCACTTTCGCGATTAGCTGGCGGCAGCGGCGAAGAAGTCATCCCCGCCGCGGTGACCCGGCCATCGGTATGACTCCTCCGCCGCCTTGGGTGGTCGGTATGGCCGGGCGGGCTGGAGTCGCCGGCGGCGGGCCAGAAATTCAGGGAGGCGGCCCCCGACTCGGCGAAGAAGCGGTCGCGAAGCTAACCTCTTCCGTAAGGAAGTGAAGAAGCCACCGCTGGTCTCAGCGTAAGTATTTTTATTCTGTCTTGTTTTCTTACAGTGCTGTCTTGTCAGAGTATTCTCATGTCTTTCTTCTCATGGGGCTCCCTCACCTTGGAGGTCGCGCCGCCTCTGTCATGGGGTCGGTGGGGCGTCCGCCAATAGTCGGTGGGCTGACCCTCGGCCGCCCTCCTGGAGGCAGCGGGCCGGAATCTGCGGGAGAAGCCTTGACGGAGGAGGCCGCTGTCTGGAGAAAGGCGGAGGCCGAGGCGGCCTCCGCCCAGAAAAGCTGGAGGAGGTCGAGCCGCCGCCCGCAGCCAAGAGGCGAGCCGAGGAGGCAGCGCCTCCAGTCAGCGCTGCTCGTCACCCGTTGAGCTCTGCGCCACCGCCCCGGAGTTCAGGCGGTCGGAGGAGTCGGCGGTGAGGTCCCGTCGCGAGGAGGAGGCGGTGAGGTCTCCCTACGGGCGGCCGCGCCACCTCCGCCACCTCCACGGCAGTCCGGGATCGCGAGGCAAGCAGCGGCGGACCGCTGTGCCGCCGACCAGCAGCGAGGCCGTGGCGCGCTACTTCTTCAAGTCGCCTCGCCGGTAGCGACACCGTCTTGAAAGCGACTTGGCGCGCGCCCTTGGAGGCCGGCGCGCCCGCTCGGCCATCCACGGCGTCGGCGACAAGCGCCCGCGCCCGTTGGGAGGAGTGCGAGGCGGCGCAGGCCCGCTGAACTGGCGCTCCTGGACATCGGCGAAGCTGCGGCTGTGGCGGCGCCATCGGAACCTCTCCAAGGCGCACTGGCATCGCGATCCGCCGTCTGGTATGTTTCTTTTGAACTTTTCTTGATCTTCTCGTGAGGTGGTGGCCCCAGCTGGAGTGTAATCCCGAGTTTCGGGCGGCTCTGGCGGTGACCGAACTATATTTGCTTACTTCAAGTTTTTACCTCTGTCTGGAATTCTTGTCGCGGGAGTATCACAACCTCCGTGCTCGCCTTCAACCCATAGCGTTGAGGAGCTGAGCAAGCGGGCTGCTGACTTGGCGAGAGCGAGGTGAGTTTTCTTCTTGAAGCTGTGGTGCACCAAGGGCTGTAGTCCCGAAATTCAGACGGCTGCTGCTTGATCGAGGCGGATATTCTGGCGACCTTCTTAGGCGGCGACTTGGCGTCCTTCTTCTTTTATTCTTGAGTCCAACGCCGCTCTTGAGGGCAGCTGGAGTGCAGTCAAGACCGCTTCTTGGCGCCAAAGAGGAGGAGTGCAGCAAGCTTCGCCCATGAGCGCGACCTGCTAGCTACGCTTGGTGGCGGGCGAGAGGAGCTGCTCAAGGTGGCGCTTGGTGAAGCGGAGAAAGAAAGAGGCGCTCTCTGGCGAATTTGAGAAGCGGCGCTCCGCTGGACCCGGCAGGAAGCGCTGGCGACCTCCGGCTTCCACGAAATCGAAGATATCTTCGATGGTGAGTTTGCTTTACTTTTTCTTTTGGGTTGCCAACTATGGGTCAAGCCGACTCCTGTTTTATGACTTGCTTCTTCTTCTTCTTGGCGAGACTTCTTCCCGGTCACCTGACGGCCAATCAGGCCATCGAGCCCGGCGCAAAGCCCGGAGGCGGGTGGCGCTGTGATCCTGACCGCGCCCCGGACACAGCGAGCAGCTCCTGAGCATTGAAGCTCGTCTGCGGCTAACCCATCGGATCTTCGCCCGTCTTGGCGTGTCGGTGCCCGAGCGTCGCTGCTCTGTGGCGGACATGCGTTCTGCGCCTCCAGCCGGACCTTGTTGGCCCGGAGGTCGCGGCTGGCCGTCTTGAGCTTGGAAGGTTCCGCAGCTGGTGGGCTTCGCCCGAGCCACAGAGTTAAATCAAGCGTGGTATCGAGGCTGGATCTGGACCGGCTGGCAGCGTTCGGTCGAAGCCGGCGGAGCTGCAGCCCGCGGAGGGCGCCCTCGTCGGCGTCGCGGTGGCGATCGCCGACTACGGACACCAGCGTCTTCGTCCTGGCGGGCTGAAAGGCGGTGGGAAACATCGCCAGTGGTTGAATGAACCCGGACTGGCGAGACTCGGCGGAGGTGATCGACTCGGCGCCGAGAGATGAAGGCGGCGGAGGGCGGAGGCGGCATGGGCGCCGGAAAGGCGGGCGGGCGACCAACCTCAGCTCGACCGCGCCTCCGGCGAGCAGCGCCCATCTGGGCGGCTACCACCGAGCGATCAAGCGAGACCGCCCGGCCGGCCTCCCGGCGCTGACGCCGCCGCCGCCTCCGGCCTTCAACCCCATCCGCTGCTTCTTAGGCGCTGCCTTGCCTTTATTTTATCTGTTTGCTAGTCTTTTGAAAGAACTTGTTAATTTGCACAATTCCACCGCGGGTGTATTCGAACCTTTGTCGAAGATCGGCCAAGGGCCTAAGCTTGTGTAAATATTATTCTAATTTTATCTTTCCTTGCTTATTGCTCTTGTGGCTTTTTCTTTGCCGCCTTCCTTAGATGTCGCCTTGCCCATCCAGACGGCAGCTTCTTGGACTGCCGTCTAGGTCAAGTGCTTGGCTACTTTTGAAGGCAAGTACTTGGCCATTTTAAGTCGTTAAGCAAGTTGGGTAAGCGGCAAGCCGGCTACTTAAGAGTCGGTTTCTGAAAGCGGGTTGGAAGCCGATTTAAACTATGTTTATGCTTTGGGTCCTTAGCCATTTTTTGGTGGGCGCCCGTTCTACCTTACTCCTGCCCACCAAGCAGTCGCTCTGCGACTGCGGCTTCGACAGGAGGCGGCTTAGGCACCCTGCGTTACTTATGCGATTGAGGAAGCATTTCATAGCCCAAAGGCGGCGAGTCCCGGGCCGGTGGTGAGCCAGTGCCAAACAGCATAATCAAGCGGTAACATACTCAAAGGCATAATTCTTATCATACGGATAACAAAGAGGGCAGTCCCGAGCTCGTCTCGAAGGCCGAAAATCTTATTACTTTAAACACAAAGGGTAGCGTGGCACATCTGCATCAAGCTGTAAAATCTTGGAGGAGATTAGCATTCCATGGCCGCTCCGTCTCTTTGCGGTCGTCCCTCTTGCGTGCTTTCGGGGCTTCGGCGTCGATCAGGTAGTAAGTCGTTGCCCGAGCACTTTGCTGATGATGAATGGGCCTTCCCAAAGGCGCCCGAGCGACTTGTCTTTGGCGGCTATTAGCTGGATCAGCCGGAGCACAAGGTAGCCCTCTAGGAATGATCTTGGCTTGACCTTCTTGTTGTAGTAGCGGCGCGAGCTCTGCTGGTAGATCTTTGGACGGCTGAGTGCCAACAACCGGCCCTCTTCTAGCGATCGGCGCCGTCTTGGCGTGCTATACGCTTCCTCTTGATTGTACATGGTGACTCGTGAAGTCAAACTCTATATCCGTTGGGATGGCGGCTTGGCACCGTGAAGCGAGGAAGAAGGGTGTGAAGCGGTTGACTTGTTTGGAGTCGTACCACGAGACTCGGAAGAGCGGTTAGCAACTCCTCAAGCCAGCAGCGGCCAAGCGCTCAATGGTTCGACCGATCGAGGCTTGATGCGAACAGGATGAGGCTGTTCGCTCGCTCCACTGGCCGTTTGACTGCGGATGGGCAGCGGACGCTAAGTCGATCGGATGCCTTCGTCAGCGAAAGCGGGCGAGGCGCCTTTGGCAAAATTTGTGCCGTTATCGGTGATGATGCTGTGTGGTATGCGTGCGAGTCGTGATGTCGGCGATGAAAGTCACTGCCGTAGGACCATTCAACTTCTTGATGGGTTTTGCTTCTATCCACTTGGTGAACTTGTCCACGCGACAAGTAAGTGAGTTAGGCCACCTCGTGCCATTTGAATGGTCCCACCATGTCGAGGCCCCAAACAGCAAAGGGCGGGCGATGGGGATAGTCTTGGCTGAAGTCGGTGAAGCGGCTTGGAAGCGGAACACTGGCACCTTGCATTTTGAACTAATTCCTTGGCCTCTTCTAGGGCAGTTGGCGGAAGAAACCGTGTCGGAAGGCTTTGGCGGCGAGTGCTCTTGAGGCTGCATGATGGCACTTTTCATACGATGGATGTCTTGAGAATTGCTTGGCCTTGCTCGACTCGGCCTTGTTGTTGGTAGACACGGTGACGCTGCGCTGACCAGCGATCTGATTGACTATAGAGTAGGCTGCCGCTCGGCGTTGCACTTCCGAGCCAAGGTTTCATCGATTGGTAGCTCTCCGCTTACTAAGAACTTCGGATAGGCTGGGCCCATGAGGGTGCTGCTATTTCTTATTGCCGATGTGCTACTTGGGCGAGGCGGCTGGGTGGGGAGGCGGGTTGGAGTCCATGCAGCTTCTTTGGAGTTGAAGAAGTCCCAGACATTGGTGCAGTCCACAGGCGAAATCTTGGAGTCTTCGCAATAGTCGCGCATGATCCCGGGCGAGTTACGAAGTCCCGGGCAGGCTTTGCCACAAATACGATGTCAACTACATGATCGTGCAATGGCAATATGGCAAAAGTAAAGTATGTCATGATGATGATGGTGGAAGTTGCATGGCAATATATCTCGGAATGGCTATGGAAATGCCATAATAGGTAGGTATGGTGGCTGTTTTGAGGAAGATATAAGGAGGTTTATGTGTGATAGGCGTGTCGTATCACGGGGTTTGGATGCTGCCGTGAAGTTTGCACCAACTCTGAATGTGAGAAAGGGCAATGCACGGTACCGAAGAGGCTAGCAATGGCGGAAAGGTAAAAGTGCGTATAATCCATGGACTCAACATTAGTCAAAAGAACTCATAAACTTATTGCAAAAATTTAGAAGTCGTCAAAATCAAGTACTACAGCAGCATGCTCCTAGGGGATAGATTGGTAGGAAAAGACCATCGCTCATCCCCGACCGCCACTCATAAGGATGCACAAGCCAGATACACTTCATGTTTAAAATTTGTTACATAACTTTAACCTTACGTGCATGCTACGGGATTTGCTAACTTCAACACAAGCCTCTATCAAATTCACAACTACTCAACTAGCATGACTTTGATATTATCACCTCCATATCTCAAAACAATTATCAAGCATCAAACTTATCTTGGTATTCAACGCACTCAAAAGAAATTTTCACATATCTTGAATACCAAGTATATTAACATTAAGCAAATTACCATGCTATTAGCGACTCTCAAAATAATCTAAGTGAAGCATGAGAGATAAAGTTTCTTTAAAACAAATCCACCACCGTGCTCTAAAAGATCTAAGAGAAGCACTAGAGCAAAAATTATCACGCTCAAAAGGATATAAGTGAAGCACTATGAGGAAAACTATCAAGCTCAAAAGATATAAGTGAAGCACATAGAGTATTCTATCAAATTTCAATTCTTGTATGGCTCTCTCAAAAGGTGTGTACAGCAAGGATGATTGTGGTAAACTAACAAGCAAAGACTCAAATAATACAAGACGCTCCAAGCAAAACACATATCATGTTGGTGAATAAATATATAGCTCCAAGTAAATTACCGATGGAAGTGGACGAAAGAGGGGATGCCTACTGGGGCATCCCCAAGCTTTGACTTTTTGGTGTCCTTGGATTATCTTGGGGTGCCATGGGCATCCCCAAGCAATCTCTTGCCACTCCTTGTTCCATAATCCATCAAAGAATTCACCCAAAACTTGAAAACTTCACAACACAAAACTCAATAGAAATCTCATGAGCTCCGTTAGAAAGAAAACAAAAGACTCTTGTCGATTGTCAAAACCGGCGGATCTCGGGTAGGGGGTCCCGGCTGTGCGTCTAGGCGGATGGTAACGAGGAGACAATGGACACGGTGTTTTTACCCAGGTTGGGCCCTCTCGATGGAGGTAATACCCTACTCTGCTTGATTAATATTGATGATATGGGTAGTACAAGAGTGGATCTACCACGAGATCGAGAGGCTAAACCCTAGAAGCTAGCCTATGGTATGATTGTTATTAGATCCTCGGACTAAAACCCTCCGGTTTATATAGACACGGATAGGGTTAGGGTTACCAGTCGGTTACAATGGTAGGAGATCTACATATCCGTATCGCCAAGCTTGCCTTTCACGCCAAGGAAAGTCCCATCCGGACACGGGGACGAAGTCTTCAATCTTGTATCTTCATAGTCCGAGTCGGCCAAGCTGTGATAGTTGGCTATCGGACACCCCCAATCGAGGACTCCTCGGTAGCCCCTGAACCAGGCTTCAATGGCAGACGAGTCCGGCGCGCATGTTGTCTTGGGATTGCAAAGGCGGGTTCCTCCTCGAATACTTCATTGAAGATTTTGAACACAAGGATAGTGTCGGCTCTGCAAAACAAGTTCCACATACTACCGTAGAGAATAACCTTTGCACAGATCTGCTGGCGTATTCAGCGGCATGACATCACACCACGGCGAGGCCTTTATCACGAATCGTTTTCTTGTTCCACCTCGGTGCGTTTAGCGAGGCGGTTTCCTTAGCACGTCTTATCGAGGCGGAGATCGTGCCCCTTATTCAGGATCCTCATCAATACGGGCGCCGGTAACCCGATCGTGCCCGTTGCACGCCTCCTCCATCGGCGAGTCCCGAGCAGTCCGCAGGGAGGGCTCTTGGTATTCAACCTCTTTATACTTGAGACCAAGGCCCGCTCCTTTCTTTCAATCTCAATCGAATCTGCCCCTCGCCTCGAGTTCCAACACCCAAAGCTCCAGATTTAGGCGCCGGACCTTCAACGATGTCGGCTCCGACCTGCATGGCGGTGGATGTCTTCCTCCGTCACGGAAGAAGATGTGCTAAAGGCGAGAGCGCCCGGGTATCTAACAAGCAAAATTTCGCATAGGCTGCCTACCCAAGGGCAGGTTATTCCCACTCGAGCCTGGTGAGGCGTGGTATTCATGTCTCACTTCCTTGAGGTTTAGGCTTCTCGGCGGACCCTTTTGTGAGGGGCTCATGTTTTATTATGGGCTGGAATTCCATGACTTGGACCGGAGTCCATCCTCCAGATCTCGTCGTTCATTGTCTTATGTGAAGCCTTCTTCGCATTACCCCTCACTTGGATTGTGGCTCAAGACCTTCAAAGTGGAGCGAAGATGATCAAGGGACAGCAGGCGAGTCTTGGAGGGGCTGTTATAAGCAAGAATCTGGGCAGCTCCATGGCCGAGGCTCTTTTCAAGAGGAGCTCAATTTATGGCAGGAGTGTTTCTATATGGCCGCTCGGGGGGCACCAAATGGCGGCGCCACCTGCCTTCCGCTCGGGTCCTCCAACTGCGGCCAGGCGTCATGGGTCAATAAAGGGCTCGGTGGGGACCGTCCAGGGCGCACCTCTGTTGCAGGGTCGTATTCGAGACCTCGAGAGAGAGAGAGAGAGAGAGAGAGAGAGAGAGATCAATCTGGTCGTAGTGGCGCAGTCATGCTGATTAAATCGCACCTTGCCTGCAAGCGTCGCCCCCTCACTTTGTGGGAGTTTAATCCGGAGGGACCACGAGCTCTCCAACATTTTATGGGCGTGCTTGCCCGTGGAGATGTACCAACTGTTCTTGGATCACAAGCAATGTGTCGGACTTAACCGAGGGCCTTGAGTCTGAGCTGCAATTGCCGGATACTCAAGTAAGTAGTCTGTCCCGCACATGCTATCGCATATTTATCATAAACTTGCCCTTAAAAGAGCTATCCTTTAAACAGGTGTGGATAGCGAAAGCAAAACTGATCGGTGTCGGCCCCCTCCCGGAGACCACGCCGGATCTGTATTAACCAAGATGCTAGAGGTTGTGCCTTTTGAAGAAAGCGAAGGGGAACAAGGAACTACTACCTCCATGAAGGAGGCTATCAAGAAAGGGGATCGAGAATCCCTCCCTCCAAGGAGAAGAGGACCGCTCTGAAGATCCGGAGACCAAAGCCTCGAAGCGGGGAAGAAATCTTCACGGAGGTCTGTGGCGGGAGATGCCCGCCGCACTATTTCCCCAAGGAGATCGGCCCTCAATGAGCCGTAAGTAAAGAGGCGTTTTTTAAAAGAGACATCCCGTTTATTTACGAAGGTAACGAAAGTTTACCTTGTAGTTCGGATCTCAGCCCTTCACAGTGAGCTCGTCTTGAGGATCTTGATCCGGAGATGATGGAAGCGAAAGCGCCTCCGCCTTGCCGTACCGTTATGCGGTGGATAACCACGAGGTGTCATCGCGGAGGTTTCTCCGAATCGGCGGGGCGAAGGCGAGCGTTTGTCCCTCAAAGCCCTCGTATGCGGCCTTGAAAAAGGCCACGAGCGAGTCCGGCACCAGCGGGTGTCGGTAGGAGGCTGAAGGATCTGCTTTCGGCGGCGTCTATCTCGGAAGATCATCGTGCGTTAATGGATGCGGTGATTGAAAAGATTTCATCCGCTGAGGCGGATTGCATGAAACCGTCGTAAGTTCTTGGCGGGTTTTGAAATCTGAGTACCTTCGACAGTTTGCATATAAAATCGCCTGTATAGATAGTAGCCCCGAGACTTGGTGCGGTGTCAAAAATGATGGCGCGCGAGGATCATAAACCAGTATAATATGTGATCTTCCTATGTAGGTGGCGAAGCGTCCGGTGGCTAGCGGGCTGATGAATTTGTCGGCTGAGGCGGCAACTTGGCGTGGAGGATCACGGACATCATGCTTGTTAATAAGCGGCTTGCGAGTCATAAGGTATGCAACTTCTCCGCGGACACACTGGTAAGGGAGCTTGCGCCCATGCCTTACAACATGTATGCTTAATGCAGATGGTGCCGCTGCTATGGAGAACCTTGGCGGAGCTACCCGAGCCAAGGAGCAAGCAAGAAAAAGTGATGTGGCGGCCTTGAAAGGCGGCCATGAGACTAAAAAGCGAACAGGCTGCTCACTTTGCCGATGCAAGAAAGAAATGGCGAGATGGCCGTGAAATTGAAGAATGCTATGGACCGTTGCGAGCTTCTTGAAAAGAAGATCGGCGAAACAAGAGGACCTGAAAAGGCCGCCACGAGGCCAAGGACACTCGCTCTGCGATGAGAGCTATGAAGGAGGAGCTCGTCGGGCGGAGATATTGCGGTGGAAAGCCCTTTACGATCGCGGAGAAAATTCATGGATCCTAAATGCGCTCGATTGGACCGGTGTGGAGTGGGAAGGATGCTTATCTGGACTTGGCGCCGAGTGCATGAGCGGCCGAACACTCCGAGGTCAAAAGGATCACGGAGTGGAAGAGCTTTTTGGTTGCGATTCCATAGTCGGGCGTCCACTTTCGTTAACCGATCGTTTGGCGAATGGGCTGAGCTGAATAGGTTGTCGGACTTGCCATGAAGGCTGTCGTGACTCATTTGTGGCGAAAAGGCCCGAGCGAAGAAGTTATTTTGGCTTGTTGCAGCAGTTCCTTGATGCGGTGCCGCATATCGATGCAATGAAGCGGTCGGCATGCATAGAGGTCGTGGATGGCTCTTGCCTATTTCAAGACATACTCGGCGAGTTGAAGACCACCGACGTTGCATCCCAAGAGTCGGACGAAGCAGTACTGCGAGCACTATTTTGAGGAAGTCTGCGAGGCGCTCATTTAATAGAGGCGATGCTCGAAGGATATTATGTTTAAATGACATGTATGATTTGTGAAAACAATGTTTCTATAATATAAGAGCTTTTTATACTTGTGCGTTCAAGTATTAAAACACCTCTGTCTGACCGTTGATGTATATGTGTATATAACTTTGAAAGATGGCAGGCATTGGCTTCATTACGCACATAGTGCGAGGATGTTTACAAAAAGCGCATTTTCACATAATCCAACGTCTTGGTCTGTAAAGGAGGTGATAGCGTAACAAACTAGGTAACGGACTATAATGCTTTATCACTTTCACTTAGCCATAGGAGTTCGATGGTGGGCCTACTATATAGCCCCTAGGGGCACGCGCTCTCGAATTCGAGAACGCGTATGTGCTGACGAGAAATGGTCCGCCGTTAATCGGCGAATTCTAAACATTCCGGTGGGTCATCAGTGGTTGACCAGTCTCACGCTATATCATGACGATCAGTTTTCGGCTTTCTCTCTTGGGGTGCTCACTGGCGAACGGGGCTGTCGCGATAGTTCTCCACGGTGCGCGTTAGCGATAGAAGCGGGCGTAAGGCAGCAAAACACGAGGCAGGCAAACCCAACATTTGACCAAAGGCATGATTGAGCTGATGCATATAAGGCCTAACTCGAGGCGAACACTCCCTAAGTTATTCGGTCTTTATGATAGCAGGCAGAATAATGCCCTAAGCCCCAGTGTTCAAATGCAGCGCAAAAATTCTGGTGCGGCCGATGCCAAAGCATGACCTCCTCCTCGGTTATAGCAAGAAACCGGGGATGTGTATCAACAAGAGCAGTAAAAAAGGTTTATGCAGGGTCTTAATCTGAAAAGAATCCTTGCAGCGGGTCCCTCTTGCATGTCTGCGCTGTGTCTCCGTTGTGCGTATCACGGATGGGTGTATACGGTGTTCATCTGTAAAAGAGAAGAAATTAGTTGGAAAGAAAAAAAGATCATGCGAAAAATGTATTTTATATTAAATAAAAAGGGTACGGTTTGAAGCGTGAATACGATTGAGCTTTATTGTCTCTTGTTGTACATGTGTGCAGCCGCTTATGCGGGGTATGCCGCTAGTAAGCGCGGACTCGTCTAGCCATGTCAGGGGTTCAAATGACCTATTCAGGTGCTATGATTAAGCGGGCGAATTGGTGTGGGGCTGTCAAAGGCAGTCTCACGTTCTTCGTGCTTTCGAGTAACATAATACTCCCTTTTAATGAGATGATGCCACGTGGACGGGCATTTTAAGTGTAAGAGATGCATAATGCGGTATTGCGTTAAAAGCGGTAGCTTCACGTGATGGTGCTTGATAGCTACTTTGAATGGGGCGATGTGGAAGGTTAACTTTTGGCGGAAGTTGTCGGATGAGCGAACACAACTTCTAGCGATAGGGAGCTGTACAATGGGCATATAGGCTGGCATTACCCCTTTGAAGGAGGTGTTGCTATGGCGAATTTTGGTTGGGTCTATCCCCATTTTGCGGATTCTGTCACGATATGGCAGGTTTAGATCGCTACCTCCGTCCATTAGGACTTGTGTAAAAATGGAGTCCGTCGATTATAGGATCTAATATCAAGGCAGTCCATCCTGCGTTCGGATACTTACGGAATAGTCACGATGATCGAAGGTGATTGGTTTTGACAACCATCGTTGGGACTCTGCTTTGGGATAGACCGTGCAACACATGTTTCTATAGGCGCCGCTCTGTTTTCCCTTTGTCACTTGAAGTGAGTTCACTTTGTTTTGACTTTTTGTGGGAAATTCTTTTGTTTTCGGTGCTCTGCTTGTGGGGTTCGTCGTCATCCTCGCTTGGTGTGTCGAGCCCCTTGTGTTTAACATTGAGTTTGCGGACTGCTTGAAGACCCAACAATCTCTGTGGGTATGGTTTGCGAGGCTTCAGGAATCTTGTGGATTTGGCATATTTTGTCCAAGATTTTGTTTAGGTTGGATAGCTCGTCGCTGTTGTCCTTGAGGGCAGGTTTTATGATTCTGCGGGAGCTTGAATCCGGCGTTGACTGCCGTGCTCTTGGGCTGTTTCCCTTTGTCCGCGCTGGTCCTTGCTGCGTCGTGGTTTTCCATTCCATCCTGACTTGGATGTACTTGGGTCGCTGGTCTTGCATCTTGCCAGCCAACTATCCTCTCCAGCATAAGCGAGTCATGAGGTTTATTAATGCAGCCATGGTTCTCGGCTTCTCTGGCGAGGTGTCTGTGACCATTAAATCTCGTCGTTGTGTTTGAAAGCTGCCAAGGCTTGGCGTCCGGACGATCGACTATTTGGTTCTTTTGGTAAGGAACCTGTTCCGAATTTCGGGCTGACTCTCCGGGTTGTTGAGTTATGTGACTTAAATAAATGCGCATCGGAGGGCGGACATAAGTCCCTTGAAAATTTGCCGAAAAGCATCCTCGAGCTCTTCCCAACTTCAATGGTATTTTCGGGGAGGCTTTTGAGCCAATGCGGGCTGGCCCTTTGAGCTTGAGGGTAAGTATTTAATGGCGTGGAGATCATCTCCTCGGCCATGTGTATGTGGAGGATGTAATCCTCAATCCAGACTCGAGTGCATTGTTCCGTCGTATGCCTCTATGTTTACGGGTTTGAATCCGCTGGGAATTCGTGATCCGGCACCTCATCGGTGAAACACGGGGTGTGCGGCACCCCTATATTGGGTGTGCGTGATGTTGAGATAATTGGCGTGTTGCGGTGCTTGGAAGAGCTTGGTTTCTCGGCCCATAGATGGACCTAAGCTGGGCCATCCTTTTGATGTGAATCCTTATGCGGATCGCGTGCGGCTTGTGTCTTGGCGCGCTTGCCGCTCCATGTTTGCCATGTGGTGCGTCTATCCGGCCAGGCGGCCTCTTTGTTCTTTGATTGCGGGGCTCTCGGCCTCCTCATCAAATCGGGCAGTAATTTGCGCCGGGTAGCTCTTTGTTTGGCGGTATCGTCGTATTTCTCTGCGGTGTTGAGTACTTTGCTCCATCGATTACGAGTGCATCTTCCGCTGTTTTGAGCTTCGCTTACGCTTTTTCAGGCTCTGTAGCGATGGCGGCGAGCCTTTTGTGGAAGTTCTTCTGCTCCAACAATTTATGCGGCGTGAGATCGTCCGGACTGTTATCTTCGTCGGGGCGGGTTTTTATCAAGTTGTCCTGTTAGGACGATTGCTTGATAGCATGTTAAGTAATCCTTTGGTTAAATCTGCTCTATGGCTGGAGTGCATGTGGCTGCCGTCTTTGTCGGCGGGACTTGGTGCGGCGTTTACGTTGCCGTTTGGACTTCTTTTCGAGGATTTATCCCGTAGTGTCCGTTGTTCCTCGCCGTCACTTCCTTTAGGTGTATCCACCATGTATACATCGTGGGATGAGGTGGCTGTCTAGCATCCTATAGGTGCTGGTTCATGGTTGTCTCCTACATCTTCGTCCATACCGTCGATGTCTTCGGAGTCAAAATCGAGCATGTCATTTAAGCTTTCGATAGTGGCTACAAAGTGGGCGGTGGGTGGGCGTCAAATTTCTTCGTCGTCCGCATCCCAACCTTCCTGACCGTAGTCCGGCCAGGGCTCTCCGGATAAAGAGAGAGACTTTAGTAAATTCAGGATGTCGCCAAAGGGCGAGTGCTGAAAGATGTCATGATAGTGAACTCCATAATCGGCGCCCAATTGGATTTGGTTGGCGAGGAAGCGCGGGGGTTGGTCGAGAGAGTCCGGCACCTTGGAGTCACGGTCTTCATAAAGGACAGGGATGGAGTTCGGCTCAATCGCCCGTAGAGATCGTAGCCCGAGGCGGTGTCCAACCACTCGTCCTCGATCGGTAGTCGGCTCGAGCTAAGGGTCGGGCCGGACGCTGATCTGACCTCGAGGGCTTTGTTCGTGGCGAGCTAAATCATGCCCATCGAGGCGGTCTGGTAGCGCTTGGCTGTGGCTCGAATCCGTCGAAGATCAAGTCTCTGCGGATGTCGGCCGTGTAGTTCAAACTCCCAAATCTGACTGATGGCCAGGCGTAGCTTCGATCTGCTCCGGATGGCCAAGTGAATTGGCCCATGATGCAAAAGCCGCGAATATGAAGATCTGTCCGGGGAGAAAAGTCTCACCTGGACCACGTCGTTATTGATGATTGAAGGAGCCATCGGGCCTAAGGATGGCGACACGGAGGAACTCTCAATGAAAGCACCAATGTCGGTGTCAAAACCGGCGGATCTCGGTAGGGGTTCGAGGCTGTGCGTCGGCGGATGGTAACAGGAGACAAGGGACACGATGTTTTACCCAGGTTGGGCCATCTCGATGGAGGTAATACCCTACTCCTGCTTGATTAATATTGATGATATGGGTAGTACAAGAGTGGATCTACCACGAGATCGGAGAGGCTAAACCTTAGAAGCTAGCCTATGGTATGATTGTTGTTAGTCCAGCGGACTAAAACCCTCCGTTTTATATAGACACGGATAGGGTTAGGGTTACACAGAGTCGGTTACAATGGTAGGAGATCTACATATCCGTATCATCAAGCTTTCCTTTCACGCCAAGGAAAGGCCCATCCGGACACGGGATGAAGTCTTCAATCTTGTATCTTCATAGTCCAGGAGTCCGGCCAACTGTGATAGTTCGGCTATCCGGACACCCCCTAATCCAGGACTCCCTCAACTACTTTAAGGTACTGTAATGAACTCATTATTTATTTATATTGGTGTTAAATATACCTTATTCCAACTTCTCTATGGATTATAAACTATTTTACTAGCCATAGATTCATCAAATTAAGCAAACAACACACGCAAAACAGAATCTGTCAAAAACAGAACAGTCTGTAGTAATCTGTAACTAACGCAAACTTCTGGAACCCAAAAAATTCTACCAAAATTAGACGACCTGGAAAAAAAAATTTATTGATCAGAAGCAATTGGAATCACTATTTTCTCACGTTCTGGTGATTTTTAACAATTAGGGCACTGAGCACAAAGATTCTGGAAATTACAGCAAGATCAAATAACTATCATCCAAGAAGATCCAATAGGTCCAACTTGGCACAAACACTAATTAAAAGATAAAACCACATCTAAACAGAATCTAGATGGATTATTTATTCCTAAACAGAACCAAAAACAAAAAATACAAAATAAAATTGGGTTGCCTCCCAGCAAGCGCTATCGTTTAACGCCCCTAGCTAGGCATAAGAGCAAGGATAGATCTAGGTATTGCCATCTTTGGTAGGCAATCCATAAGTGGCTCTCATGATAGATTCATATAGTAATTTTATTTTCTTTCTAGGAAAGTGTTCCATGCCCTCCTTTAAAGGGAATTGGAATCTAATATTTCCTTCCTTCATATCAATAATTGCACCAATCGTTCTAAGGAAAGGTCTACCAAGAATAATAGGACATGAAGGATTGCAATCTATATCAAAACGATAAAATCTACGGGCACATAATTCCTATTTGCAACAATAAGAAACATCATTAATTCTTCCCATAGGCTTTTTAATAGTGGAATCCATAAGATGCATGTTTAGAGAGCAATCATCAAAATCACGGAAATCTAGCAAATCACACAAAGTTTTGGGAATAGTAGAGACATTAGCACCCAAATCACACAAAGCATGAAACTCATAAATTTTAATTTTAATTTTGATAGTAGGTCCCACTCATCATGGAGTTTCCTAGGGATAGAAATTTTCAACTCAAGCTTTTCTTCATAAGATTTCATCAAGGCATCAATGATGTGTTCGGTAAAAGCCTTATTTTGACTATAAGCATGAGGAGAATTTATACGGATTGCAACAAGGAAATACAATCAATTAAAGAGCAATTTTCATAATTAAATTCCTTGAGATCCAAAATAGTGGGTTTAGCAACATCTAGATTTTTATTTCTTTCAATCCCACTTTTATCAATTTCATCATCAAGATCTAAAAACTCTGAATTCTTAGAACGCCTTCTAGGTAAAGGAAGATCATATTCAGTTTCATCAAGATTCATATTGCAAAACAAAGATTTAATAGGAGACACATCAATAACTTTTAGATCTTCATCTTGATTTTCATAGGAATTAGAAGAACACGCTTTAATAAAGGCATCTTTGGAAGCACGCATCCTAGCGGTTCTTTCCTTGCACTCATCAATGGAAATTCTCATGGCTTTGAGAGACTCATTGATATCATGCTTAGGAGGAATAAATCTAAGCTTTAAAGAACCAATCTCAAGAGAAATTCTATTAACTTTCCGAGCCAAATCATCAACTTTAAGCAGTTTCTCTTCAAGCAAAGCATTAAAATTATTTTGTGAATTCATAAACTCTTTAATACTACTCTCAAATTAGGAGGGTATCTTATTAAAATTTCCATAAGAGTTGTTGTAGGAATTTCCATAATTATTAGAAGGATTACTAGGATAAGGCCTAGGATTAAAATTCCCTCTATACGCGTTGTTACCAAAATTATTCCTACCGACAAAATTCACATCCATAGATTCATTATTATTCTCAAGCAAAGTAGATAAAGGCATATCATTGGGATCAGAAGAAACACTCCTAGGAAAAAAATCATAAGTTCATCCATCTTTCCACTCAAAACATTGATTTCTTCTATAGCATGCACTTTTTTTATCAGTAGATCTTTCAGTATGCCATTGAGAATAACTAACCATAATATTATCTAGAAGTTTAGTAGCATCTCCTAAAGTGATTTCCATAAAAGTGCCTCCCGCGGGCGAATCTAAAAGATTTCTAGAAGCAAAATTCAATCCAGCATAAATTTTTTGTATAATCATCCATAGGTTCAAACCATGATTAGGACAATTACGTAGCATTAATTTCATTCGCTCCCAAGCTTGTGCAACATGTTCATGATCAAGTTGCTTAAAATTCATAATATCGTTCTAAGAGATAATCTTAGCGGGAGGAAAATACTTAGAGATAAAAGCATCTTTGCACTTGTTCCAAGAATCAATACTATTTTTAGGCAAAGATGAAAACCATGCTTTATACGATCTCTAGCGAAAAATGAAATAGCTTCAATTTAACGACATCATTATCGACATCTTTTTCTTTTGCATATCACATAAATCAACGAAGCTATTAGGATGAGTAGCGGCATCTTCACTAGGAAGGCGGCAAATTGATCTTTCATAACAAGATTCAACAAAGCAGTATTGATTTCACAAGATTTAGTATTGGCAAGAGGAGCAATCGGTGCTAAGGAAATCATTATTATTGGTATTGGTGAAGTCACACAATTTGGTAGCATCTTGATCCATCACGACAAACAAGCAAACTAACACGAGCAAACAAGCAGACGAGAAAAAGGCAAGGAAAAAGGAGGAGGAGATTGGGAAGAGAGGCGAATAAAATGGCAAGGGTGAAGTGGGGAGAGGGAAAGCGAGGCAAATGGCAAACAATGTAATCACGAGAGATAGGGATTGTGATGGGTACTTGGTATGTTGACCTGCGTAGACCTCCCGACAGCGGCGCCGAAATCCTTCTTGCTACGTCCAGAGCTTGCGTTGGTTTTCCCGAAGAGGAGAGGATGATGCACCACGATGGCGTAAGTATTTCCCTCAATTTTTGAGAACCAAGGTATCAATCCGTAGGAGGCCACCGCAAGTCCTCGTACCTGCACAAAACAATAGCTACTACGCAACCAACGCGATTAGGGGTTGTCAATCCATTCACGGTCACTTACGAGTGAGATCGATAGATATAATATTTTTGGTATTTTTGGTATAAAAATGCAAAGAAAAGTAAAAGCAAAGCAAGTAAATAAAGTGATGGAGATTGATATGATGAGAATAAACCCCGGGGCCATAGGTTTCACTAGTGGCTTCTCTCAAGAGCATAGATATTCTACGGTGGGTGAACAAATTAGTGTTGAGCAATTGACAGAATTGAGCATAGTTATGAGTATATCTAGGCAATGATCATGTATATAGGCATCACGTCCGAAACAAGTAGACCGAAATGATTCTGCATCTACTACTATTACTCCACTCATCGACCGCTATCCAGCATGCATCTAGAGTATTAAGTTAAAAATAGAAGTAGCATTAAGCAAGATGACATGATGTAGAGGAATAAATTCATGCAATATGATAAATACCACATCTTGTTATCCTCGATGGCAACAATACTATCGTGCCTTGCAACCCTTTACATCCTTTGGGTAAGGACACATAAGATTGAACCCAAAGCTAAGCACTTCTCCCATTGCAAGAACTACCAATCTAGTTGGCCAAACCAAGCGGATAACTTCGAAGAGACTTGCAAAGATAACTCAATCATACATAAAAGAATTCAGAGAAGAATCAAATATTTTCCATAGATAAGTTGGATCATAAACCCACAATTCATCGGTCTCAACAAACACACATAAAAGAAGATTACATCGAATAGATCTCCACGAGAGAGGGGAGAACATTGTATTGAGATCCAAAAAGAGAAGAAGCCATCTAGCTACTAGCTATGGACCGAAGGTGTGAAGTAAACTACTCACACTTCATCGGAGGGGCTATGGTGTTGATGTAGAAGCCCTCCGTGGTGGATGCCCCCTCGTGAGCTCGGAACAGGCCCCAAGATGGGATCTCGTGGATCTGAGGAAGGTACAGCGGTGGAATTAGGTTTTGGCTCTGTCCTTGATCTGTCGAGGTACATAGGTATATATAGGAGGAAGGAGTACATCGGTGGGCGTCGGGGGCCCACGAGGCGGCGGCGCCAAGGGAAAGCGCGCCCCCCACCTCGTGTTGCCTCTGGCACTTCTTGGAGTAGGGTCCAAGTCTCCTGGATCACGTTCGGTGAGAAGATCACGTTCCCGAAGGTTTCATTCTGTTTGGACTCTGTTTGATATTCCGTTTCTTTGAAACACTGAAATTGGCAAAAAAACAACAATTCTGGGCTTGGCCTCCGGTTAATAGGTTAGTCCCAAAAGTAATATGAAAGTGGAAAATAAAGCCCATTATAGCCCAAAACAATAGATAAAGTAGCATGGAGCAATCAAAAGTTATAGATACGTTGGAGACATATCAGGCACCCCTCCACCGTCTACTGTTCATCCAGCCCTCCACACCACGGGGTCCTGTTCAACCACCCCTCCACGGCCATCCCTCCACGTCTCTGTTCATCGACCCTCCACACCACGGGTTCTGTTCATCCGGAGGCAATGCCACGCTTCTTGTTCATCAACCCCCCCAATGCTCCTTTGTTCATCCCAGGCAGCATCGATCGGCTTGATTAGCATCGATGGCGAAGAATCGCTCCATCGAGTTCGATTAACAGCCATCGATCGATCGCTCGGGTTCGATGTAGCGTAACTGCGGTCTGTCGCTTCGGGTTGATTAGAAATAACGCCTCGCTTCGGCTTTAGTTAGAACCAGCGCCTACGCACACACAGCGTGGAGTCACGAGAAAGCAGCGCATCGCTCCGCCCGACCTCCCCTTTGTAACGGCAACTCCCGAAATTTTCCTCCCCTCGCTTCTACCACGGTTTTTCCGTCATGGGCGACCAAGGAATGTCATGCAGCTGCGTCTCCGGCCGCCCGGGCGAAAAGCCCATTTTATGTCATGATTTTTTGTCATAGAAGTAGGAGCCCACCACATCTATGACGATACCGGGTTTTGTCACAATTATCATCATAGAAGTGTCATATGTATGACAGAAAAAATTGTTCAGCCCAAAATGTCACGGATGTGTCTTTTTTTTGTAGTGGGTATTGCCATCTTCGGCATGCAACCCTTTCCTCCTCTCTATTATTTCCCTTATCTCCCTTCTATAAGAAGAACTTAAATCATGGTAAGGGCTTTGGTTTGTAATCTTAACATTCATAAACCCATAGTCAGGATCATCACCATATATATCATCATATAAAATACGTAGTTCATTCCTAATGGGTTCTTTCATCATTTTATTAAACCAATCCCTATTAAACCCTACATGAATTCCTCTAGTAATCCAATCAAACTCCTCAAAAGCTTCAAGGTACAAAGATCGAGATATTTCAAAGTGTGGAACTCTCTTTTTAAGGTTTTCACTGTAAGACTGATAATCTCTAGCTTCCAAACTACGCATGGTTTCTTTATCATACAAATATCTATAATCGGAGGATGTTCAACATCTTTTTTATAGAATGTATCCCTAGCTTCTTTTATTATAAAATCAAATTCGTGCATAAGAATAGTAGTGGCAATATTTTTAGCTATAGGGTGGTTGATATTGGGAAGTTCATAAAACACGGTTTGCAAAGCGGGATGGATGTGCACAAATTTCCTTTCTAATTTCTCAACAAGCATAACAATGGCATCAGCATAACAGTTGGTCTCAAGAAGAATCGACTTTTTATTAATAGGCATGGATCCTGTGCAATCAAAGAACTCTTGGATAATACTATTTTCAATAATATTACCATCCCCCACATGAAAGATTTTTGTTTTATAATTAGGTGGAGTTTCAGTATCATGATTCGAAGAACAATACTCAAGGGTTTCTTCAAGATTTTCAACGATAACCTCCCCAGTTTCAGACATGATGGCAACAAATCGCACTAACAAACAAGCACACAAGAAGCAAACGAAAATAGACGAACGGAAGAGGGGCGAAGAAAAGGCAAAGGTTTTCGAAAATCGTTTTAGAAGTGGGGGAGAGGAAAACGAGAGGCGAATGGCAAATAATGTAATGCAAGGGAGAAGAGGTTATGATGGGTACTTGGTATGTCTTGACTTGGCGTAGATCTCCCGACAGCGGCGGCGAAATCCTTCTTGCTACCTCTTGAGCTTGCGTTGGTTTTCCTTGAAGAGGAAAGGGTGATGCAGCAAAGTAGCGTAAGTATTTCCCTCGGTTTGAGAACAAAGGTGTCAATCCGTGAGGAGATGACACACAAATTAAACAATACCTGCACAAACAATCAAGAACCTTGCAACCAACGTGATAAATGTTGGGGAACGTAGTAATTTCAAAAAAATTCCTACGTACCGCAAGATCATGGTGATGACATAGCAGCGAGAGGGAGAGTGTGTCCACGTACCCTCGTGAACCAAAGCAGGCGTTATGACAAAGCGGTTGATGTAGTCGTGCGTCTTCACGATCCGACCGATCCAAGTGCGAGCGTCACGGCACCTCCGTGTTCAGCACACGTTCAGCTCGATGGCGATCCCGGACTCCGATCCAGCAAAGTGTCGGGGATGAGTTCCGTCGACCGACGGCGTGGTGGCGATGATGATGCTCTACGGCGCGAGGCTTCGCCTAAACTCCGCGATGATATGACCGAGGTGGAATATGGTGGAGGGGGCACCGCTGCAGCTAAGCGATCCGTAGATCAACTTGTGTGTCTAGGGTGCCCCCTGCCCCGTATATAAAGGAGCAAGGGGGTGCGGCCGGCCCTAGGAGGGGCGCGGAGAGTCCTACTCCCAGGGAGTAGGACTCCCCCTTTCTAGTTGGATTAGGACTTGGGGAGGGAAAGAGAGAGGCGCGCCCCTCCTTCCCTTGTCCTATTCGGACTAGGGGAGGGCAGTGACCTGCCCTGGCAGCCCTCCTCTTCTCCCTCATGGCCCACTAAGGCCCATTAACCCCGGGAGGGTTCGGTAACCCGGTGTTCGGTAAAATCGATTTCACGGAACTATTCAGAATCAAACATAGGCTTCAATATATCAATCTTTATGTCTCGACCATTTCGAGACTCCTCGTCATGTCCGTGATCACATCCGGGACTCGAACAAACTTCGGTACATCAATACTCATAAAATTGTCATCGTAGCGTTAAGCGTGCGGACCCTACGGGTTCGAGAACTATGTAGACATGACCTAGAACTATTCTCGGTCAATAACTAATAGTGGCACCTGGATGTTCATATTGGTTCCTACATTTTCTCTGAAGATCTTTATCGGTCAAACCGCATAACAACATCGTTGTTCCTTTGTCATCGGTATGTTACTTGCCGAGATTCGATCGTCGGTATCCAATACCTAGTTCAATCTCGTTACCGGCAAGTCTCTTTACTCATTCGTAATACATCATTTCATAACTAACTCATTAGTTACAATGCTTGCAAGGCTTAGGTGATGAGTATTACGAGAAGGCCGAGATACCTCTCCGGCAATCGGAGTGACAAAACCTAATCTCGAATTATGCCAACTCAACATATACTTTTGGAGACACCTGAGAAGTACCTTTATAATCACCCGATTCGTTGTGACGTTTGGTAGCACACAAAGTGTTCCTCCGTAAGCAGGAGTTGCATAATCTCATAGTTGCGAGGAACTTTGTATAAGTCATGAAGAAAGCAATAGCAACATACTAAGCGATCAAGTGCTAAGCTAACGGAATGGGTCAAGTCAATCACATCATTCTCCTAATGATGTGATCCGTTAATCAAATGACAACTCATGTCTATGGTTAGGAAACATAACCATCTTGATTAACGAGCTAGTCAAGTAGAGGCATACTAGTGACATTACATTTGTTTATGTATTCACACATGTATTATGTTTCCGGTTAATACAATTCTAGCATGAATAATAAACATTTATCATGATATAAGAAATAAATAATAACTTTATTATTGCCTCTAGGGCATATTTCCTTGATCTCCCACTTGCACTAGAGTCAATAATCTAGATTACAGTAATGATTCTCACACCCATGGAGTCTTGGTGCTGATCATGTTTTGCTCGTGAGAGAGGCTTAGTCAACGGGTCTGCAACATTCAGATCCATATGTATCTTTCAAATCTCTATGTCTCCCACTTGGACTTGGCCGATTGGTGGAGTTGCAGACCCAGGGGTTCCTCCCTCCTGCATATATGGTCCCCGTCCGAGCCGGACTAGCCACTTACGATGGTGGGGAACAAGCAGAGAGTTTTCCCAACCCATCCAGGGGGAGCGAGTATGCCTTGTCCCTTACTTGCTGAGGGGCCTCGGATTTCCAATCCATTCGTTCCTCCGCGGGCTCCTAGAGTACTACGGCCTCCAGCTGCATAACTTCACTCCTGCCTCCATCTTGCACCATGAGCTATGTCTCCCTTTGCGAGCTATTTCTAGGCTGCGAAGCTCATTTGAAACTATGGAAGAGGCTATTCTGCCTCGTCCCCTTTTCGAGGCGATCAATATATCAAGTGGGCGGGCGAAATATGGCGCATCGCGGGACGGATACTGTCCGGCACTCGAAGAAGACATCCGAAGGCGGCCTTGGAGGGTTTTTATGGAGGGCGTCCCCTTCGGACCCTATCCGGATGGGCCTTCTGAGTTTACCAGCGCCCACTAAAAAGCGCCATGGTGGCGTCCCGGAGCCCAGGAGGAACATAACAGGGAAGTCCTTTATCTGATGGGCGGGATAAAAATGCTGGCCAAATCAGGATTGACAATAATCGAGGTTATGTCAATATGCATAATGCGGGGGGTGCAGCCACTCCGATGTCGAAACCCATGTGGCACTTCAATGGAAAGCGGCGCCACCGCTGCGGTCGTAAAGGTCCAGACTCCGCCACCGCTCTGGCAAAAATACTGTCCGATTTGTATAAAGGAGAAGAAGAGGAGTTCATCCGTATTAAGCCACGGGATGGATTTTCCATGTACAACCCCCCAAGCTGGGTGAGCTGCTTTCTTTTACTCAACTCCATTCATTCCCGCATTCTTACATCACAAATATTTACCTTGCTAATTCATAGCGAGGGCTGCGAAAAGCTGTGAGGAGGTCCACACCCGTCTCCTGACCGAGAGGACCACTGGCCGGGCCCTCGACCCTGGACTCGAAGAAGATCCGGACGTATTTGTGGAGCTCGTCGACAGGACGTTCTACCAGGCAAGCTTTGATGGCGCCTTGGTGGCTATCATTGCCGATTATCCTGGCCTCCTTCCTGCATCAAATTTTAAGTAAATCCGGAATCCTGACTTTCGAGAAGGATCCCTTCTTTACACCTTACCCACCGCACACGTCTTGCGCTTTGTAGGGAAGGCCATCGGGGCGCCGTGCCGAACCCACGGCAACTCACCAGCAGGGGGCACCCAAGCCGGGTAGGCTTAAAAGGAAGGCGGTTAGGACCGAGACGCCGTTGCAGAGGTATGATTGAAAACCTGCTCCGTGATTATCGTCTTTAAAATATAACAATGTCCCTTATGCCCTGGCAGAAAGAGTGCTCGCCGGACTGTGACCGGAGATCCTGCCGGCCACGCCTCCACCAGTTGGACTCAAGAACCGGACTCAATGGCGGAGGCGAACATGGGGACGACGACGGACGGTCCTCCTACAGAGGATGCCGATAGAATATCCGCTACAAACTCCGAAGTGGAGAGCGCCATGAATCACAGGCGT